>PVYE01000137.1:0-37368 GCA_002995055.1 Rhizopogon rudus | reverse complement strand
CCCTGCGGTTTTTTTTTGACTCCGTACCTAAGTGATGATATTGACAACGATTGGACCTTCTCTGCTACTCATGGTGGTGGCAGCAGCTTTTGTGCCTATCGTTCGCTCGTTTACCCGTCGGATTATCCTGTTTGTTTTGATGTTTCTTGTTGTTTTGATATGATGTATAATCTCATGTCATTTTATTATGTCGGATCGTCGGTGTGGGTGTGGGTGAGACGATTGGTATTGATTCATACTGTATGAAATTGGAATTGACTAGGGATACAGGATATTTTGTGTTTAGATATGAGATGAATAATTGCAGTCCGCGACAGAGTAAGTGAGTAATAACACAACCACTCCAAAAAAAAAAACAGCATCTAAAAGTCAGGACTCCATCCTACAGCCAACAGTCAATTAACCCGACTCCGAGAGGAAAATCGACTAAACTCACCTTGGTAAATTGTCGCCAAGTTTACTATGTCAGTCGCCTCCGCAATGAGTTCGTTGATTGTATACTCCACACTCAGCGCCTTGTCGAGTTTGCGCGCGACACCCGCCAACGCACGGTCCGCAGCTTCATCTGCCGACCCGCTCGCCAGGTCGAGTCCGATGAACCCAAGGCGGGACGTATCCCTGGCTACTCGGGTAGGCTCGGCGGTGCTGTCCTGGACCTTTTTGATTTTGAGCTCGCTCGCGGTCCTTGTGATGGGGTCAACAGAGGCAGCGGGGATGAGGTGACATGAACGTACCAGGAGTGCAAGGGATCATGCTTGAATACCTCGAGCACGGTGAGGATGACGTCGGACCTGTCGCGCAGGACGCGGAGGGTTTCTTCTGCGCAGCGCTGAAATACGCCTTGCGTCCCGCACTTCCCCATCCCATCGACCATATCCCGAGTCATTCGGAAAGGTACTCTTTCCGGGACACGCAATAGTTTACCCTGCAATAGATGAATATATGGTCCTGATAACTATGCACGCGCTGACCACGCACCTGATCGAAAGCAATTCCCAAATCGATATGTACCACCTCCCCCGTCATGTTATCGATCAATATATTCTGTACATGGCGGTCCCCGAGCCCGAGGATGTGCCCTACGATGGAGGTGGTGGCAACGCTGCGGGTGTAGTTGAGACGCATGGCGAACCAGGCGATGGGTGTTTTGCTTTTTTCGGTGAAATAGTGCCTCATCACAGGCTGGCTCTGCTGACATATTTTCTGAAACGTTGAGACCATGGCTTCAGTCTTCCCGCCGTATTTCTCCCGCGCGGCCTTCAACGTCGCTATAATATGTCGGTGTTCAAGGTCACGAGGGCGGTATCTGCAAGTACTTATGTGAGTGTGTTGAATAAGGCCGCGGAGGTATAGATCACCTGGGATGCGCGTCTTGGAGCCAGGTGTGGAGGGTGGTGGTGTTGCCAACGAATTCGAGGACTCCGGCTTGGGTGGCGAGAGGTAGAACTTTGTAATCCCGAACTTTGAGATTTCGTCTCCGAGTCTCTTTGTCGTCGCGCAGTACCACGTTGCACAAGCTGAAAACCTGCTCCATGACAGCATCCTGCCGCAAGTCGTCATTGCCTTCGCCTTTGAACTACAGAGATCTCATGTCAGAACATGTGTCAATTTCACGAGCTAGCTATAACGTACGAGTTGCTTAAATTTCTCTCCATTGCTCCCGAAGCAGGTGCTGATCTTCGGCGTATTGATGCCCCCAGCTGGACTGAATGCTGTGTCGTAGTGATTGATCCAGACACAATCGTTGTACTTGAGGGTGGGATCAATGGGGGTGTGACAAGTGATGACCGGGACCTGGACGTCCCGCAGCTTCCGAATGAGCAAGCTTTCAGGGATGCGCAAAGAGCCTTCAACTTTCTTCATGTTGCGATCCTTGATAGGATACTTCGCCCATTGAAGAGAAGCGTTGCAGACGTCCTCAATTGACCTGATCCGTGGTGCGTGAGCGGGGTTACTGAGGAGCCTACCAAAGATGGCGCTCGCAGCTTCTTCGCGATCCGTCTGGGACGATAAGGTCTCAAGTCGTGAGGAAGACCTTCGTGTACCCAAGGCCTGCGGCGTTTGCTCTGGACGTAAGCAGAATACTTGGTACAGAATGTGGAAAGGGTGCTCTTCGCACATGCGTAAGACTAGTCCTTGGAGGTTCTGCTGATTCTTGGGGATCTCTCCCGAAGAACCTGATATGCGAGCGGACAGCTGATGAGAGAGGAAGACGAACTTCCGAGAGGGGACGCGATCTAGAGCTACTTGAAGCTTGTCCTGGATGCTGTCGTCGTCGAAATTCGCGAACCAAAGCGATGAGAAGCGAATAGGACCATCGTCATCAAAACGATCCGAGGAAGCCAGACAGCGAGAGTACATGTCAAGGGCCAGTGTAAGGAACGCGTCTCGCGCCCCTGTGTGGCGCTGGTAGGCTTTCGAATCTTCAGTGTAAATAGTTCTCGCCTTGTTCTGTTCTTCGATTAATACCGAGTACTCATTCGTTCCTTGCTGTGTTTTCTGCAACTGGGTTTCTCTCTGCCTGATCTCCTGTCTCTTGCGCTCTGTGTAGATCTTCCAGCGCATGGCATCCGAAGACTTGAGAATCGAATGATACTGTTGGTCTGCAAAAAGTGCGCACTTGCGGAAAACAGTGGCGCATGCGTGTTCGCGAACGTCAGTCCTTTTCTCTGCGGCAATCGCTAGCTCGACGGCAGGATCAAAGAATTTGCTTTTAATATCAGTTGGTTTTTCTAGACACGCCTCGGAGATCCAATCTCCCTGTCGCAGACGTGAACAAACTGCTATTAGCGAGAAAAGAAGCGTACCAGTCGAGCCAACGATAAGGCCTTTTCTATTGCACCATCAACTCCTAGGTCATCACGATTCACCAAGCCCTTGAGGTATTGCACTGCCAGCTTTTGCTCTTTCTGGAGCCATAGAACATTAGCGAATTCACGGGCAACCTCGAGGCTGGAATTGCTCTCGAGTCGCTGCGCTTTCACAATGGAGTTCAGTGCTACTTGCAGTTGATTGGATTTGCGAGCGGCAATGGATAGGCGGACAAGGCAACTCTTCTCCAGGTCTAGAAGCCCACGGACGAACGGTGTAGCCAAACTGCCAATTTGCTTTCTTTCCTCTTTCTGCCTGACCGACCGAACTAACGAGATCCTCGTTGCAAGGATCTGTTCCAAATCGGTAAATCTGTCACGTACAAGAAACATCAAAGAAAGTCTATCGAATTCATTATCAGAGCTCACTGGAAGTTAGGGCTGATTTCCGTGAGCTTTGGCATGCTGCGGATATCTTCTGACTTGCGTGAAAGGTGCTGCTGCATAGGATTACTTCTCCAATGCGTAATCTGACTGAGGCACATGATGTTTCGAGCGACCTCGCGGATACCTGAGATATTCTCAGTGCCAAGTTGCCGTAGGTGGTCCATCTCATCGCAAAGCGAGCTGCGAACGATGGTGTCGACTGCCCGCGGGTCCCGTTCTCTGTATACCGCTCGTAGTGCCTGATAAAGTGTGGCCCCAAGACTATCCCCTGCATTGTCAGGCAAATCCCAGGTTTCAGTACGCCAACCCAGTTGATAGCACATGGCAGACGAGGAATTCCTCGAGTCAAAGCCAACTTGGGACATTCGGAGTGTGCCAATAGCGAGATGGTCGAAGCCGAATGCATGGAAAGAACTGAGAAGCCCATCCGTGTCGACTGCCTCGGGGCTTCCAGCCTCAAGGGCAGCACCGTGAAAACGGAAAGCTTTCTCCCACTGCTTCTCGTGATGAAACCGTTTGATGAGGAAATGCCGTAGATCAGCAGTCTTGATCCCGTAAAATCCATCTGGCTCGTCGATATGACTGTAGATTTCGAAAAGGAGGTGCTCAGTGCCTTCCGTATTGTCCATGTCCAGCGATTGGTATTCCGCCGCGAGTTCCAGGAATAGAAGAGCAGTCGTGTACGCACCACACGTCACTGCACTTCTCGCAAGGAGAAGGTAATCGATGTCAAGCCATTTGTCGTGGGCCAGGGAGTCAGTCGAGCCCTTGGGGCGAAAATTGCGAAGATGAAGCACGACATCGACAATAGACCTTAAGCAGGACAAATGGACATTATCCATAGCGAGTATCGCGCTGAAGTATTGCGATAATCGCGATTTCGAGGACACGGCTATTGATCCTGACCGATCAAGTTCCTTCTGCAGCAAAATATGAACCAATACCGGCAACATTTCATCAGCGAACGAAACATCGCGCTCCAAAATCGTTGAGAATTGTGCGTAAAATGGGTCCGCAGCGCTCAGGACATCGCTCAGCAAGATGGTCAGCTCACTGATCCATTTATAGAATTCGGACTCCAGATGATATTCAACCGTCGCCTGCAGTTCATCAATGCTGCGAACATGCCGAGTCTTCGCTTTGACTGGATATTGTTGGAGATACTCCAAAGGAGCTCTTGATTCGACAGGCCATGACTGGAGGAGAAGAGCATCCGACGGAGAAGCCGACACAACGGATCGAAGAGTGGAGTACGCGAGGCTAACTTCTTGTGATGAATTCCCATCCACCATAGCGAGCAGTGTCTGAATAATTGCTCGCTGAGGTGAAGATTCCGTCTCCTTTTTAATTGCATTGCGCCGATGTCGTCCCCGCAACGTCTGCGGAAAGAGTTGTTCGCTTCCGAAGCTGTAGATATCCCCATTGTTCGACATCAACAGAGACGCAAATGCATCAACGTCGTCAGGCTGGAGCTGGTCCGTGGTAGGAATAAAATCTTTGAGGCGCCAGAAATCCGTCATGGCAAACTGCGTTCGACTGTAGACGTGCTGCTCTGCGAGGTCGCGGAGTCGTTTGACAAGGCGAAATTTGTTGGACGCAATACGATAGTCACTCAATATTGACGAAAGACCGTCCGCAGTGATGTCTTCATATACTGACAACAGCTCAGATGAGGGCTGGTGTGGCCAGGCTGATAGGGCTTTCATGACTTGCGACCTGATTTTGGAACTTCGGCAAAGTTCGAGAGCTTGCTTATCGATCCAATGCAACAGGTCCTTGCCCATGCCCGCGATTTGAACGTCATCGGTGGCCAGTGAATAGTCATGAGCCTGAGCGCACACCCGGATGAGTATATCAGGAAATCTTGGATCCACTTGGGCTGTCAAACGATACATGGTAAAGCCCCATTCGAGAAAAGAGCGAGCTGCCTGGACGAGGTCCGCTTGAGTGAGAAGAGACGTCGCTTCATGGATCAGGGTGTGCAGCAATGTAGGATCGGAGAAGTCTTCATGGCGGACTGCTACCAGAAGAGAAATACCATTCAGTAGGCGCATCTGTTCATTGACTAATGGCGATGTCTGTACTTGAGAGAAAAGCTGGTGGAGGACATGGTAGGATATAGCTTTGACGTGATCGCGAACCGCGAGGGAAATACACCAATTGAGAGCTCGTAGAACAGTGGATGAACCAAACGCAGGAAGATTTGGGCTGTGAAGGCTGAAGTCATCCAAGGTTCGATACTTGGAAAGAACCTTGAAAACCTGAGCGGAGTGACTTGAATCATGCGTCTTGATTGCTTGCATAATAGCACCATCGACGGAGAAGTCCTGGTCGCCCGAGGACCGGACCACAGCCGCAGCTATGCTCGCCGCATTTCGTTCTACACATGCATTGAAACCCTGCTCCGGGATAAGGTCCACGCCCTTGTCCTTCAACATCTTTTCCAACTGCTTCGGTGGCGTGTTGCAATCGACGCGTCCTTCATCCAACCAAAATACAAGTTGAAATCCAATGAGATCCCCCAAGCATTCATTCAAGCCATCGGCAGCTGTCTTCTGAATGGCGGCACAGTGGCTCAGAAATAATCGATGACCATGACCTATCGCATCAGAACTTCCGCCGCCTGCCATGACATTGGTCGGCGTGAAAAGGCGAAAGGTCGCTTCTGCACATTCCCTTCGATTCTGATAGCCAAGGAGCTGAGGAGAAAGACGAAGCACATCCTGTAAGGCCTGCCGAATGGAGTACGCAATTTGTGAAGCATAGGCTTCGAAGAGCTCTGACAATTTAGCGAGTCCAAGTCTCTCAGAAACGCCAGCCAGAGTCGCTTGAATGTGACGAGTATAAAGTGGGCTATGGAAGGCCGCTTCTATCAAGTGCCAGTAGGGTCCACGCCTCACAGCCGAGCTCACGACCATGATATTGCCGAGGCACAAAGTACGTGTGAGCATTTGTTCGTAACTGTGTCTTGACTGTCAGCAAATCCAACGAAACGGTGCATCGAGACTCACTTCGCGAGATCCTTTGTCAACCCGTCTTTGATGGCATTGTACATATCAAGGGGGTTCCAACCGGCAGATCGAGCCAGAGTGAAGAGACGAGCATTGACGACAGCGGCTCGGAAGCGTACACGAATATCTTCATCCATGTTCAGCATGGGGATAGTGGTGGAGGGTGGATCCACGAGCTTCTCGTTGTGTATCTTTGGCCAAAAGGACTCTGAAGGATCTTGGGCAATGTACCTAGCAAGAAACTGGGACGCAAAATCACGGATTTTCCACGACACAAACTTCCTCTTCATCATGTTACGACTGAGCCAACCGCATAACTCGCGGATATGTTCTCCAACTTCAGTCTCCGCTATCGACTTCTGAAGCCAAAGATGCGAAGTGGAGTCTAGTAAATCAACCGCCAGAAGCTGCAGAGGAACATGTTGACCATGAGAGTACCTGACAAGGATATCCCCGAATTTGTCAAGAATCTTCTCGAAGATGTTCGTACTGAGGCTCAAAACCCGTCGTCGAACTGATCCCAAGACAGCATGACCTATCAGAAGAAGCTTTTCCTCGGGACAATCGACTATGAGCTTCGTCAGCTCTGTATCGCGCACAGCTTCTACAGATGAAGACCGAAGAACAGGAGTCGTCGCAAGGAAAGTGATACAGAAATCGGCAAGGTACTGATCTGCGGAAGTGATGACCTCAGGTGGGGTATTCTCATCCCTCGGCGGTCCTGCGCGAGTTGTCCTGATAGTGTCAAACCCATCCTCATCCTCAGCATGAACATGTTGTGCTCCTCTGCGATCTTTGTTCATCATACTGCGAAGAAGCTGTCGAAGGGCATTGGAGACGCAGGAGAAAGCATCCTGTATCTGAAACTTTGTCAACATATCGAATGCTAGTTATGTCGCAGCAAGAACCTACATCGGCATTTGCCCAGAAGACACGTTGAAACAGCCGTCGGACTGTGCGAGATTGATCCCTCTCAGAGAGTTCCTGTGTCAGGCCCTTGAGAGTATGTGATCGAATACCAGAACCAAGGTCTGGCCCAAGCATGGCCTCCCACTCCTCGTTCGTACTGGCTTCATCTCCGTTCATTACCAGAGGCTCCAGGGCATGCAATATCAGCACGCGTTCATCTGCTGTCCAGCGTGCGTCTGTCAGAAGGGGTGCAAGGAGTGACATTACTCGACCAGCGGACTGCAGAACGCGTCGATTGGACCGCATTCCGTTCCATACCAGGATGCTCTCAAATGCAAAGGCGGTCATAACAGCATCAAGGGATTGCCTGAGCTTTTCGGCAGTCGGATGGGCGTTGGTTTCTTTAAATGTGTCCCACTCGACATTCAGGGATTCCATCGCCTTAAGCAGAGACGAGGACACTCGACGTTCGCGCCCTCGAGGCTGAACAAGCTCGGAGTCGATAATTGAACCATCATTAACAAGGCTTTGGGAACTTCCCTCACAGACCGCAGATACAGCGCCCTGATGAAAGGAAGGCAGTTTAGCATCAAGTAGGAAATCGCGGATGATCTTGGTCTTTCGCTCTTCCTCCATCAGCTCGACAGTGGCACAATCAGGAAGCAACATGCGACAAAGTAGATCGCTTCGCTTCGAAGTTCCACATATGCTCTCTAGCAACCCGAGAATGTCACCAATGGTGTGAAGTGGCATCCGAGATTTCCCACTGGTGTCTTTCGCCGCCTGCCCTGCACCAATTCTCCAGTTATCAAGAAGCCAGCTGAGGACCTTCTCTTCCAGCTGCATTCGGTACAGCCTCACATCTTGGCTGGCAACATGCAGGCACTGCGCCAGGAAGAGACACACGGAGTCGTACGGATATGCAGGACCCTGTAAATCCAGATCCTTTGCCAACGTCTCAATTTCAATGAGAACTCGTTGCGAAGTTAACAGGAGCTTCGAGTGGCGAATAAGTGTGTGCGCGGTATGACAGGCTGCCCGGCAAACCACAGGGACGTTGGCCCTTCGCATTGCATGTGTCCATACAGGATCCCAGACAGTGGAGTCACGCATGGCTGCATTGCGTACGGCGACCGGTGCTGATTGAGATGTTCGTGAACCCTGAATACCATCTGACTGTGCAATTGCGGCGAAGCATAAGAATGTCCAGGATTGAATAATAGGATCATCAACGGAGACGAATTGTAGCAAGGTGGCCATCACTTCTTGTTGGAGTGCGATATGCAAACACGACCAATGGCGATCAATGAAAAACAGAAGAACTTGGAGATGATATGTCCGAACACTAGAAGAGTTTGTCGATTGTATGGAATGAAGAAGTGATACTACAGGGTCTTCACGCTTGACGCGCTTTCCTAGGTTGCCTTCACCTTCGGGTGTACCAATATGTGTCGACTCAGAATGATCGAAGAGCTATAGTACAATAATCAGCTTGCAGGAAGTGAGCGGAAGATGAAGACTCACCTTTTCTGCACAGTCAGCCTGTAGCTCCATTAAAGCCCACGCAAGGGCTTGAGAAGAATCAAAATGCCATCCAGCCCTGAATGTATGAGCGACAAACACCCCACGTTCACATTCTTCGGCGTCAGAAGGAAGCACCTCGAGCCTCAAGGAGTCGAGAGAGAGACTATCGAGACCCCAGCGACTATCTGCCTCGCCACTCAGGAGAATCCAGAGCTTGTGCACACTATCTGCCCAAGCGAAAGATGGCCCGTCTTGTACAGCTGTCAAGAACGGGAATAGCGTTCTCAAAATGCCAACAAGACTTTCCTTCGTGCGCTTGTTCTTGGTACCCCATAGTCCCACCAACTGGTTCCACGCTGACCGAGCAAAAGTTTCTACGTCCTTTGTCCGATTCAGGCAGAGATGAGACAACACTGGCTGCAAGGCAAAGAGGTAGTCATGGTGAAGAGATGTGTCACTGGGATAGCATTCCAAGAATCGTCGCATGCGGGTCAAGATAGCAGAAGGAAGGTTTGGCACGTCCTCCGAGAGGAACGGGGCTGTAGGAGAACGAAACAGGAGAGCAAGCAAGGAAGTACATTCGACTTGCTCTAAGGAAATGGATTGCTGCGCAGATGCCTTGAGCGGCCTTATAGGACGCGAACCTCCGGGAGCGGGCGTAGCACTGTGATCTTTTCCCTTCCGTTTGCGCTTTTGCGTAGCGGTACGGAGCTCTTGGTCCTCATCCTCGTCAGAGTCATCTTGATACATGCTGGAGTCGTCGACCCGCATGCTCTGCCCATTGCTCTCTCCGGCATCATCCTCGAATTGTGTCCTAATTGGATCATCTAAAATGATGTTAAAAGCTAGTTCAGCTACGCTGATCCAAGTAGCCGCGTCGATATGGTCCATGTGTGGCGTCCAGCTGAGAAGTATCTTGATAGTCTTGAGGTAGTCAAGAGCGACTGGAGTATACAGTTGTCCACGGTAAACCATCATCTGTAAGAGGTGCGCCAGGAGGGGTGTCAGGAGTTTGTTATTGAGCCTGCCGATGCTTCTCTCGACCAGCCAACGAACGGTGGAGGTGGCGTCCCCCAGTCTGCGCAAGGCAGTGGCACCTGTCGTCGCGCTCTTCCCCGACGCGGCTTTCTTGTCGCATTCTGCCTTTTCGTTGGCGACTGCTGTGAATAAGGCCTGATACAGGACCAACCAGCCGCGTTCGTCCTTGATCTTGAGGACAGCATCATCGCGCGCGAACGTCTCTTTGAGATAAGCTATTCCCTCCTGTCGTTCCTTTACTTTGGAACTCGTCAGGGATGCGGTAACCATCTTCAAGTTGGTCATTCGAAGTGAAGGAGGTTCAACATGCGGCAGGAGTATCGATCATAAAGTTGCCCGGAGTCCACTGATCCAATGCGTAATATTAACAAGGTATTTGGTTTTATTTGGTGGTGCGTGTCAAAGGAATACAAAAGGCAAATTTCCCTTTTTTTCCATCAAGATTCATGTTGGCCTCTTTCTGCCCGGACAGTGCTCTTTATGCTTCCACCCTGTACCGGTTCTGGTGAAGTGCCTAGACAAATGGTCGTCTCGACGTCTAATCAACGTGGAGATGGGCGGTTGAGAAGTGCAGGCTTCATTCTTTTGGAAGTCTGACATGGTTACATTCTGCCCTATATTTCATTCAATCGTCTATTAGTTTGAATCCTTTGTACTTGTGAATGCAGTTCAAGCTTTCTTTGACACAAACTACCTTATAACGACGGTCTTGAACATCACCAGGCCAATTGATGGTTATCGGTGATGAAAGAAAATTATGATCTTACGTAATGAACGCGTGGTGATTGGACGATCGCGTTTGCTGAGACGCGTTGACGACTTCGTTACAGGTCAAATTCACTTCAGAGTCCAGACTGTCTACAAGCCTTGGGACGAGCACTGCAGGCCTAGGTACAGCACGCGCGGTTGGTTTCCTTTTCCCAACGTCATTATTTTTCTTGGTAGAATCTAACGACATTCGTTCAAGCTGTAGTCCTTTTCGCAATATTGCTTTGTTTGAAAGCTTGGCCTCCATTCACAACATCCCGACCACCATGTCTTCTAAAGGACAGTCAGCGCTTTCTGGTTTGCGCACAATTAAACGCGATTGGTCTCAAACCAGTTGCCAATCCGCTGAAGACCGTATTTCATGGCCTGCCACCCCGTCCACCACCGTGTCCCAATCCTCGCAACCAAAGCCGGATAACGCACGATCCCAGCGTATGAAAGATATCCAAGAAGCACTTTCAGGGATGCAGATGCCTGGCGAGAGGATAGAAATTAGCACGAAACAGATAGCGAACGGGAGCAAACGGCCACTCCCGTCTGCTCCAGATCCTCCGCCAACAAAGAGGCGTCAGCTTCCATCCAGCTGGGACGATGACCCACTATCCTCCTCATCCAACTTCAAGATTTCGCGCGCTTCTTCTTCGGTAGTGAAGCCCACGCCATTGACTGTTGCTTCGTCATCATCAAAGCCTACTTCTAAGCTTGCTGGAGTGTTCCTTAGTCAAGAACAGACACACATCCTTCGCCTCGTTGAAGCTGGTGACAGTGTATTTTACACCGGTAGTGCTGGTAAGTAGTATCTAAATTTCTCTTTCAATACTTCGCCTAATAGTACACCGATAAGGTACTGGGAAATCGGTCTTGCTCCGAGAAGTCATTCGCACATTGCAAAAGAAATACATCAAATCTCCCGATGCTATTGCCATTACCGCATCAACAGGTGAGGACGCATATACTCACTGTTTCGTGTCGTCTGACATCACATGACAGGAATCGCGGCATGTAACATCGGCGGTGTCACGATTCATTCATTTGCTGGCATTGGTATCGGAGAAGGCTCTGCTGAAGACCTCGTAAACAAAGTCCGTAAGAACAAGAAGGCCGCATCGAGATGGCTACGGACAAAAATTCTCATTATCGATGAAGGTGCGTTCGTTTAGCAAGTGCAGCCATATACTTCATGTGTATCATATCATCAGTTTCGATGCTGGACGGAGAATTGTTCGACAAACTCGCACGGATAGGCAGTTTGATACGGAAGTCGTCAGAGCCTTTCGGAGGAATACAGGTTCGCCTCGGAGTTAGTCTTCGCTAAGCTCCAGTACAATGATTGTTAGGTTGTGGTCACTGGCGATTTCTTCCAATTACCCCCCGTCACAAAGGGTACTAACCAGGTCAAATTTGCCTTTGAAGCCCAGCTCTGGAGCCAGACTATCAAGCGCACGTTTAATCTCACCAAAGTCTTCAGGCAAAAGGATCAGCGTAAGTAATACATCAGCAGCACTGCTTATATGCTAAGCCTTTCCTCAGAATTTGTTGACATGCTCAACGAAATGCGTTTCGGGCGGCTTTCGCAGCAATCTATTGCCCGATTTAAATCTTTGTCACGAGCCATTGAGTATGAAGACGGTCTGGGAGCAACCGAGCTGTCAGTCCTCTACTCAATCTTGTTGGTCACGTTTATTCAAACAGCGCAGCTTCCCCCGTCGAGAGGACGTGGAGAGGTCCAACAATGGTCGCATGGGTCATCTCGCTACTGAAATGAAAGACTACACTGCTACGGATGGCGGTACGATTGTGGACCAAAATCAGCGCGAGAAAATGCTTGCGAACTTCATGGCACCGAAGAAGCTTGTCCTTCGCGTTGGTGCTCAGGTCATGTTGATCAAAAACATGGATGAAATGCTCGTTAACGGTAGCATGGGCAAGGTCACGCGCTTTGTCGAGCCAGCTGTGTACGGAACCGACTATGACGATGTCGATGGCAACGGCAATGTCCCTGCAGGAGGAAAGCCGAAATCACAAACGAAGAAAACAGCGCCGAGGGAGATGCTCATGCCAGTCGTGGAGTTTTCGGTGCCGAATAAAGGGCGCAGGGAAGCTATAATCATCCCTGAAACATGGAAAGTGGAGCTACCTAGTGGTGAGGTACAGATATCAAGGACACAGGTGCGGCGTTTGGTTGATGATGTCCCGCCTGGCTGAGTTATGGCGGTAGCTGCCCTTAATATTAGCTTGGGCGATGTCCATCCACAAATCGCAAGGTCAGACCCTGGAGAGAGTCAAGGTAGATCTTGGCAGAGTGTTCGAAAAAGGTTTGCTTCGGTTAGCGAATTGATGTCGTGATGATTGAGTGACCTCCCCCCGTCCAGGACAAGCATATGTCGCTCTATCTCGAGCAACATCATTGGACGGTTTACAAGTTTTTAATTTTGATCCAAAGAAGGCAAGTGGAATCATGCTCTCTCCCTGCAAGGTCATACTCATCTTATGTCAGGTACAAGCACATCCTAAGGTGGTTGAGTGGAGTCAAACGCTAGAGACAATTTCTGCGGACTGAATCATTGACGATGTTTCTCTTGTATCGTTATTGATGCATTATTAGACTACCACATACCCCGGGAATAGATGACCCTTCGTCATATATTTTAGTATGCTCATCAGTATACAGGAATAGATAAGATTCCACTGGTCGTGACTCCGTGAAGTTCAAGTCTTGCATGTGTGATGTGCCAATCACGATCACAAAAGCGTGATCGCCCGCCAAAAAGCTTGTCGCACCACCTTGAACTCCCGGACTCAGTTGACAACCAGTGAAATCTTATCTAAGCGTCCCTCTTGCCGCATTAAGTATCTCCGAAATACACTGCACTTCGAGTCACTTCGATTCGTATTTTACTGTGCTGACCGCTCTTCAGAGACTTAGAGTGCAAACCCGCCTGGTATACCTGGAGTCATGACGCAGAAAATCAGAGCTACGGATGATGTCCTGCGATCTATTCCTGATCCTGGACGAACCGCCATGTAAGATCATTAGATCATATCTCTGAAACGAAACCTCTCATTTATGTCATCATCGTGAGCACAGACTACCGAAGGATGGCGAAACAAACATTCTCATCACCTCCGCCTTGCCTTACTGTAATAACGTACCCCATCTTGGTGCGTCGTCTGGTCTACAATCTCGTATATTCTGTCATGTCTGATGACCATGTTCGCTAGGAAATATCATAGGAAGCACATTGAGTGCAGATGTCTTCAGCCGGTGAGTATTCTTTCTGGTGACGAATGATATATGCTCAATGCATCATCTCTCGCTTGGTAGATACAACCGTATGTGTTGGCATTGTGCAATCCTATATTCATGTCTCATCGAACGTTCGCAGGGACAAGGAATAGACGAACTCTTTATGTTTGTGGAACAGATGAATACGGAACTGCTTCAGAGACTGCAGCTCTCAAGGAGGGTATGACTCCCAGAGAATTATGCGACAAGTACTATGCCTTGCACAAAGAGACATATGATTGGTTTGATATCGGGTGCGTAGTAACCTCCAAAATTGGCAAATTATTTTACTGAACCTCCTCAGTTTCGACCTTTTTGGACGCACCTCGGCTGCTAAACATACCGAGTGAGTGCAATGACACAATATCTGTGCGATCTACCGACACCGAAACTCAGGATATGTCAATCAATCTACCTCAATCTCGGTCAACATGGATATTTAGAGAAGCAAGTTAAAGATCAGACTTACTGTGAAGGCTGCAAAAAGTAAGCTTCCTGGAGGCTAATCGAATCGATCTGACGTTCACCTCAGGTTCCTGGCCGACCGCTACGTGGAGGGTATCTGTCCTCACTGCGGTTTCGTCGTACGTCAGGTGACTGATGATCTGGGGACGCATATGCTCAACTAGTTATTCCAGGATGCCCGCGGTGACCAATGTGATGGATGCAGTCGCACACTAGATGCTATTGATCTAATCGAGCCTCGATGCTTGATTGATAAGACTCACGCCGTTGTTGCCCGTTCTTCTTCACATATGTACTTCAAACTAGATGCTGCTCAGCCAGCCTTAGAGGAGTGGATTAAGAAGTCGTGGAAGAAAGGGAAATGGTCTCCCAATGCCACAATTAACGCCGATGGCGAGATTGTCGACGCACGCATGAAAGGTGGACTTAAACCTACCCCGGTGACGCGAGATCTAGCCTGGGGCGTCCCTATACCACCTCTTGGTCGAGAAGATGACAAGGAGATGAGTGAAAAAGTGATGTGTAAGTGACTAGTTCTCCTATGCCGTACCAACGTGTTGACTGGCAATGACAGATGTCTGGGTTAGTGGACAATTCAATTGCGCTGTACCGTATTGTGACACTTTTGCTTGCAGTTCGACGCAGTCATTGGCTACCCCAGTATCACCGCAGAATATACCCCTGAATGGAAACAATGGTGGTTTAACCCGGATAATGTTAAATTATACCAATTCATGGGAAAGGATAATGTATATTTCCACACTATATATTTCCCCGCTATGCTGCTCGCGGACGGCAGAAATTGGACGACACTTCACCATCTCTCAACCACTGGTGAGCACGGATATTCCACCTAGGATCTCGGGTCTGACAAATTGGCATATAGAATACCTTAATTATGAGGGCGGCAAGTTCTCCAAGAGTAAAAATCGCGGTGTGTTTGGGCCCGCTGCTAAGGAGACCGGAATTCCCGCTTCTGTATGGCGGTATTACCTTCTCTCCACACGTCCTGAAACCTCAGATGCCATGTTCTCGTGGGCAGATTGCGTAAGAGGATATCTGTGTCCTAAAAATCACTCGTTCCTGACCTCCACTCGTAGATCGCTGCCAACAACAATGTCCTCTTGAAAAAGTAATGTCAAACTAACCTTGTGGAGCTGCTATTGATTGCCCACTCCATAGCTTTGGGAACTTCGTCAATCGTGCCCTCAAGTTCCTCTCCTCCCAATACGACAGTGTTCTCCCAGAAAGTGGTGATGCTCCCGGCCCACTGTCCCCCAATGACCCCCTCGACGCTGAGTTCATCACCGACGTCAACACGCTCCTCAAAGAATATATCGACGCGATGGAGAGCGTAAAGATTCGCCTCGGTCTGCAAACTGTCATGCTCATATCCAGCCGCGGCAATGGCTATCTGCAAGCCGCGGGTCTGAACAAGGCGTTGATGACGGAGAACCCACAGCGATGTGCCCAGGTTGTGTCGCGCGCCATCAACCTCATCTACGTCCTCTCCGCCCTCATATATCCTTTCATGCCCGCCACGTCAGATGCGCTCCTCTTGCAGCTGAATGCACCAGTGCGCGCGGTTCCTGAGGGTCTGTCCACGGACATCCTCGCGGGCCATCAGATCGGCCAACCTGAGCACCTGTTCAAGAACATCGATGAGAAGATGGAAGATGTGTGGAAGGCGCGCTTTGGTGGTGACGAGTCCACTAAGAAAGAGGAGGAGGCACCTACTTCGAAACGGAAGGCAAAAAAAGCGGCTGGTACCAATGCTGTGATCATGAATAGTGGTCCAAAATCGCCCGAGGCTATTGCTTTGGAAGCCAAGATCTTGGAGCAGGGGCAAGTTGTACGTAGATTGAAGGAGAACAAAGAGTCCAAGGATGTCGTGGATGTTGCCGTCGCGGAACTGAAGAAACTCAAGGCTGAACTCGTCCTGCTGGAGAAAAGGAGCTCAGACGCGCAGTGAAGGAACTTATAATCTGTTGTATCATTACTACATAGGCAACTGTGCGTGTTGGAAAGCCGACATTGAGTGCATTTGTAGTCTCTGTCTGGCTTCTCGTTCATTCATGTCATATTTCGTCATTTAAGTCGTAAACACCCTGCGTCCCATAGATACTGCACGAACGCCTAAGCCCCTCCAATAAATAAAAGTAGAATTCACAAATCTGGCCTCAAGACGTCCCGCACATCTTTCGTGTCGGCAAGGTCAAAAAGAAAAGGGCAGAGGTCCGTCAGTTCGCTATCGTGAGGATCGTTAAACCAAGAGGATATAGGCACAGCATTCGTGGGATGGAAGATATATGATGCCGGCGAATTGTCGATGATGATGGTATCTGCTATGGGACGGCCGAGTTGTGATAAGTCCTGGAAAAAAGGATGCATCAGACGGAACCATGTCTGCAAAGGGCAAACAAACCTTCACATAATTTCCTCTGAAGCGGTAACAGCTTTCCCGGAAGAGTCTATGCGAAACTGCTTTGTAGATATCAAGATGGTCCATCACTGGATCCGCATACTAAAATGCAAACACAAAATAATCAGACATGAGCTGGATACCACCACTGGCCGCGTGGGATAAACGTACCGCACTCAGACTTGCTGTATAAACTACCACTTCGTACATCTCACCCATCTGCCGAAGAAATTCGTCCACTCCTGGGCGTTTCTGCACATACATATTGTGCCAGTGTTGCTCGATTTCGACAGGAACGATAAAGTCTGGATCTGGAATAGCCTGGCAGTGATAGATTAATACCAGGACAGTCGGTCAGAAGTATTGAGATACCCTGAAATTACTGTGGACGAGTGTCTCGTCCAGGTCAAGGACCAAGCACTTCCTGCCAGCATGTACAGGCGCTATTGGTGGCAAAAGTGGACGTGGCACTCCGTCCTGTGAACTTTAGAGTCAGAAAATGCACACATTAGATCAGGAATCTACTCGCAGAGCCAATAGGAATGCCTGCACCCCCATTTCTAATCAGTATCATGTCTCCGTCATCGCATATCTCATCTGTATTAACTTCTACATCGTCATCCGAGTCGGTACTATCTTCAGACGGGTGATTTGAAGACGTTTTCGATACTTGAACGGCAAGAGAGGATCCCGGTGGCTGCACTGCTGCACTGGTGGGGTTCGTAGTGTCCGGTATAGGCGGTACGTCTTTGGGGGGTGCAACAGGTTGACCTTGCTCCGGTAAGGATGCCACCGGAACGATCGCTTCATTATTTGCAAGGCTAGTTGGTTCCGGCGCTTTTTCTGAGAGCTCCTTGGCGTCATTCTCTGCGGTCCTGTCCGCCTGCAAAGTAGGGCCTGACGCAATGCTTGCCACACCATCCATGTCAATGTCATGAGCTCTAGTACTAAGGCCAGCGCAGGAGACTAGCTTGTGGAAGAGCCTGGTGAAGAAGCTCGGCTTGGAGGTCTTGCCACGTATGATTTCAGAAGACCCTGCAAATGAAGGCTGTTCTTTAGATTTTGAACGGCGCCGGAGGCTGCTCAGCCTAGAAGGATTTTGTGGAAGGAGCGTGGATGTGCCTGCAGATGCCTCACGCCTGTCGAGTTTGGGAGATGCGGTGGAAGATGTAGAAACCGAATGACTAGCACTGCCTTCATTCTCTTTGGAAGACGTGGCGGAATGAACAGGTGGATGAAGCTGCCGATCAGCGGCATCCTGACGGGGAGTCTTGAAGGAGTCTTTTGAAGGTGCGGACGCAGCAGCCTTCTTGTGACCTGTAGAATGAGTACCTTCCATGAGTGTCACAGCCTTGGTATCGTTATTAAGAGAGCGTTCTGCGACTCGCGAGCGAGGGTCTTCGAATGGCGAGGAAAAGGAGCGCCGAAGAGTGGTTCGAAGGAGACTACAGCTGCGGGAGACTTCTTTGGTGCAATATTACTGCGAGAACTGTGAGCAAGACGTATCATATAAAGGAAGACAATAGTAGTAGTACAGCCTGAATGACCTACCAATTGAAGGCCGTGATAACCTGACCTCAGTGCTGCCTCCCGTCAACCAGCACACCCACGGCCGTCGACTTTAGCGTCAATTAATTGCCCCCGCGAGGAAACAACAAGGCAGCGCCAAAAACGTTACATATTGTTTCCTGCTGGTCATAATGTGATTCTGTGGCGGCGTCTTACATAGCACTTATCCAACATACTTGCTTAGTACTTACTGGCGATTAGTTTTTGCAATTTCAAACTAACAGGAGTTTTACTTTCATCAAAATAATCTGACATCGTCGCCACTCCACGACGATCAGCCGCCCTCGCTCGCATAGTAATTCAAAACACAATCCTGTCCGTAACACCCGCGAACTACCAAATGACCTGCAAAAAGTCAACCAAGTCAAGTTTGATTTCACGTACAAGCTCCAAAGTTTCAAGTTGCAAGTTGGCCGCCAGCGGATTGATCCGACGCATTCTTCTTAGGGGGCTAGGCGGCCATAACCCCTTCCGAGTGGTCGACGTAAAGGCATGTTGTGGTCACACCGATCAAAACGACCGGCCACGAGGCAAAGGCTGATAATAAAATGTGTAATTCTATGATGCTTATCCTCAGAGTCGTTGGTAAGAACACCCTAAAAGCTGTGCACTGCGGACTAGTATCACTGGACGACTCTGCTGATCTTCCATGTTCAGGTTCGATCGGAAATCTATCCTGCGGCAGTTCTACGCGTGGCGTGACGGAACGGCTCCACACACTAGTACCAACTAACAGTCTAAAAGGAGAGCCCCGTGGCCGATATGCTATCAAGATCCATGGAGGCTGGTTATGAACAGATGATGACACAGGGAGTTTGAACAAAGGTGTGGAAACCGGACAACGTGTTTGGAACATAATTAGAGTGACATAGCACTTTCGTCGGTGAAGAATATCGGCGCGTACAGTAACACTTCCGTAGACTGGCGCTCGTTGACCGCGAATTCTGATATTTACTTCCTGAAAGAAACAGTGAATAATAATGACCGTGGAACTCATCTCATTCGTGAGCTGGAGATTGATGTCGAATGTGGTCATTTTTAATGAACGAAAGTAGAGTGGAGATGACAGTTCACATCCTTGTACGTCATTGTTCCTGCTTCGCCGAACTGTGACGTTGAGCCGGCATATTTAGATCGCAGAATTGGAACGTATAGAGGAGGCTTTGACCTATGTGAACATCGGTTTAGTCCAGTGTGCACAGATCCAACTTCACCAAATCATCTACTAATTAGGCTTGAGTTCAGAACTTGTTCCGCGATCATCCAAGCTTCGTCCAGATGAAATTGAAGGGGACATACTCGAGCCGCATGGACATTCCCCTGTGGCGCGGTTCATATACGGTGAGGAAGCTGATGAGCTCATTCATAATTGCCAATCTTACTTCGAACAGCAGAGGCCCGAAGCACTCCTATGTGAGGTCATGGACTTCCACCTGGATTCTCGTAAGATGAGAACGCTTTGCCCGAGCCTCCAAGCGAAAGGCGAGCCAACGTGAAGCTGTTGCGACTTGTCAACAGCCTGAGGATTTATTTTTCAAATCAATGGAAAATATAAGAGAAATTCAATGCATACCTGGCTTTTGAGTAGTCAGGCACATCTGTTACATTTTCACACCCTTGAGGAATGTCTGACATACCTCGCTGTAGGACCAAGGTAGGCATCCTTAAACAACGCGGTGGATCTTGCCTGAGTCCCGCGGGCGGCGAATAATTGATGTTAATCCGTGTTCGTCGCTGCGTGCTACCAACGGCCCACTGTCTTGCTTTGAGTGACATGCGCCCAGACCTCTTCCAGAACATCACTCACCCCGAGTGGAGCACGCGTGCCCGGCGCCGATTCTGGTTGAAGCTAGGCCCAAAATAACTCCTCTTTCTTTCAGTTGAGTATGAATAGAAAATGCCTTTGGTACCGTAGCGTTTACAAACCACCTATAGGCTCTGTTTCCTCGTCTGCTTTGTCCGCCGGGGAGTCGGTAAGCCAGTCAGGTCCGAATTCGCAGCGGGGGATGAGTCCATTCGTCATTGTCGCGCCATTGCAGATTGAAGTACCAATTTTAAGGTCTAGACCCCAACTGTTCGGAAGCAGCACGAACCTCCAGGCAGAAATAATTTCACGGATGCCGACCATATATAACACATTAATTTAATGCAGTGGCACCATCCATGGTGCGCCGAGTTCTTCCATCAATATGGAGAGTGACACAGTGCGGGCATTATTGATGAGATCAGCGGGCTTTTCGCTCCAGGAAGGGGGTCTGATGTATTAGTCCCGAGTACTCTGTCTCAGATCTGAAGTATCTTTGCACACTGACACGGTGACACCGCAGGATCCTAGCTGGACGCTCACCTAGTAAAAATAGGAATTTCCACTGCTTCGACTTGTTCAGCTGGCGCGCGTTTCCAATGCTTCAAACCTCTTGCATACTTTCGATGATTTGGTTGTAAATGTTTTGATGTCGTTCGACCTCAGGCTGCCGTCACGATTACATCCTGGGCACAGAGGACAGATCGCGCAACTGAGCATGAGAATACTTTCGTGACCGAGTAGCAGCACAAAAAAATAGCACTCTTGCGTGGTGTGTAACACTGAGATTTGACTGAGATGGCAGAATTATGTGACAAACCGTTGCAAGGAGAAGGTTTCCCAATAAGGCAGGTGTTGTTGTTGTTGCTGTTGTTGCGCCGTGGGCCCGTGGCAAATTTGCTTGCACCAACGTTTCCCCTTGAGTGACTGGTGGCTCAGAGTATCAAAGTCGTGTGGTAGAATTATGTATACAGTACTGGCCCTACAAACACAAAGCACGAGCTCTATGAGTGTTTCACATATGGTTCTCCAGCGAGTCTAGACTCTAAATTACAGGGAACAACTATGAAGTCGAATAAGTATTTCAACCAGACAAGGAATAATGAATAAACCTACACCACCTGCGATCCGTGTTATCTGTTCGACACCACTTTGCAAGCGTGATACCTCTCCCTTGAGGTTAGCAACTTCTTGCTGCAAGCCAAGCTTTTCAGCGTTTTCCTCCGCTGCGCGAGCTTCGAGGCTTGCAATTTTGCTTTGAGCATTCCTAAGGTCTTGAAGTATCTTTAAGCATCGCCGTTGAGACTCAGCAGTAGTCATATTTGCTCCAGTAAGTGCCTGCTCAGCGGCTTCCAGGGAGGCTTGCAGATCGGTAACTCGGATGTGCAGCGAAGAGATCTACACATTTTATCAAAATTGACTTGTATTCGAAAGACACTGAAACTGCTTACCTCTGGAAGTAAGATGTTGGATGACAACCTAAAGCCGTGTAAAATCCCTGACACGAGACCGCTACTAAAAGGAAAATATCTAAAAAGTGATCCAGGAGCCTCATTTCGACTATCGGAATGACTGTTGCCACCACTACCAGAGGGCATAGTATTCGAGGGTAATGGTGGAGACAACGGCATAACCACGTCCCCGGGCCGTCGAGGTAGTGACTCAGGAGTAGGAAGTCCGATTTCTCGGTTACTACAATTACGGTTCAGTGGGCGAATGCTGCATATCAATATCAGTACAATATTACCAGTGGAGTCTTCAGTTGTACTCACGGTGTGACAGGGACAACCTGGCGGCTGCTGTCTGCAGCTTCGACATCATTAGGTCCTTCAGGACCCCTATACAACTAAGAGGCACGCTGGCACCGACGGAAGAAAAGGGTACTGACATGGGCTCCATATAAAAGTCTTGGTTGATTTTATTTTCCCCTACGTCATTCACTTGATCGATTGAGGCGGAAGGTTCATCTTCATCCATTTGGACACCTCCATCAACCATGTCAGAAGGAGGATGTTCCCTGGAATATTGAGTCTCTATGTCTCCTCGAGTAGACCTATCTAACTCTTCACATCTCTTCGAGTACACAACAGCACATTTGACTGCCTGCTCTCAATTTAGGTGCGAGGCACAGGCGGAGGGATTGTTGTGTTCACGTACCTGGTGTACAGTCAGCGGTCGATTAGAGCCAAACACCTTGATTGCCAGCGACATATATGCACGATATTTGGTTCGAGCAGATAGCATTCCGCATTTATCTAGAACTTGTTGAAATCCTTCGTAGCTTGGAGCGGGAGACTACATCAGTGGATATCTTGACTATGAGCTATTACTTACATGTCTCTGAAGCTTGGCAGAATATCGAAGTGTTCGACCTCACTTTTGTTGTTATCGACCTCTGTGAAGGGCAATTCAATGTGCCGATAACATGCCTGTGGAAAGAAAGACATGGGTTGCCAAGGGAGCTTCACACCACCAAGGGTCATCTTACTAGATCCATGAGCGCAGGTCGCAATTTAGCATACTTGCAAGGGCCTAACTTCATACCAGCAGCCTTTGTCAAACTTCTCACTGATCACATGAGACGAGGCGAACAGAGAAATAGACAAAGGACACGAACGTGAAGTCTGTAGATCCGCTACAGACACCCTCAAGGTATCCGTCACGGTGAGATCACTAGCATGAAGATCACGATTTTCATCGCAAATAAATAGTAGAGTGGTGCAGACGGCTGTATGTATGAAGTTCGCATTCCCATCATGTCAATAGACTGAAATTTAAAGTACCAGCACCACTTACCGTTCTTGTAAGGGACATTGGCGCCAGCACGAACTGGAAGAAACTTGAGACGACCCGCTGGCGTGTGCGGTGTCGTAGAGACATCAAGGTATGTACTCCCACGTCGAATGGCGGGCATATTTGCAAATCAAGATGACAGAAATCAATGAAACTGAAGTTGATATCGCTGTACCAGCGGGGGCAGGGAAGTGGACAAATCTGCATCTCAAAGGATGGTGGGTCGAGTGTATTATATGGCGTCGTCCTGGACACGATACAAGCGATGAACGTCCTTTCATGACGACTGTGATTATTGTCAAGACTCAAGAAACAAAGAATCACAATAAACCACGTTACGGCATACGGGGATGCACCGTCACGACGTGTCAATCTATTGGTATGATGTCAACAACAATGGATCCAAGAATGTCCTCTTAACTCCAAGTAAATATACAACTAGAGCACAATAAAGCTATAACTCGAAATGATCTGCCCAGTGTCGTAACACCCCCTCGCCCTCTAAATGATGCTTGAACATATTGGGGTCACGACAAACTATTATTGCATGAGAATTGCGCACGCCATCGAAGAAAGCTAGCTCTTTCTTCAGCTGCGGTATCTTGTTGAGATTCTCGATGCACTGGAGTTGACCAGATGTCAACAAAGGTTGGTATGAAGGCGGCTTGGGTCGCGATTTTTCTTTTTCCTCTGTGGATGTAGATGCAACGGAGCCGTTTGTATCAACTGAGTCAGTGCCAGGTATAGGTGATGTAGCGGTGGGAGTGCTCTGAGGGTCATCATAGAAATCGACTACAGCGCTTTCGAGTTCGCTCTCGAGTTTCCCGATAATGTGAACAAGTCTATCTCTGGTTGAATGCGCTTCAAGGTCCCTCAGCCGGCCGCGGGACTTGTGCGATTGAAACGACAGGCGAACGAGAGCAAGGCAGATGAACGTCGGAAAGAGGATTGGTAGGAGGGTGTATACGGCCTAAGTCATTGATATTATCAGATCATGGTGCGATGGGTCAGAAAATATTTGCACACCATGTTCAAGGGAAATTCATATTGGAATCGTGGAGGTAATGGTGGTTTCATGTTGCGAATAGACTCAAGCCAACTTCGCGACTCCTTCGTGGCGGTCACAGATGAGGAAGGAAGTAGCGAGTAAGATTTAATGACATGCTTGTACTTCTCGTGGAAGTCACTAAGATACGGTCAGAATCAACTAATGTGACATAAAGTAAACAGTTACATTTTAATGCCATTCTTCTCGTACCCGAAGAAAGGGTCTTCAGCACTGATGCCGGAAGTGACATAGGGGACCGTTAGGTCATTGATGCTGGGCTCATATTCAGGGACGGCAAATGAATGCAAGTGACTATAGGGACGTACGCATTGGCATAGATTGTAATATTAGGAAATAATAGCAACGCTTGATAAAAAATGCGATCAGGGTCAGCGAGGACCTCTACAAGAGGCCTTCCCCGAGGGGACCACTTGTCAACGCAGAAGAACTGCTCGCCCGAGCGGGAAAGGAGCTTGGGTCCTAGAAATGAGGTGATCGCGGAGAATGTTGAAGCAAATCTAGGTATGCCGATGTGTGGGGTAGCCATAGTGTTGAAATTTACGGGTTTCACTGTCTCGAAAAACTTGGATTGATGAAGGATACTAAGGTCTATTAGATCATACACAAGAGTGCGGAACATGTGCACGCACCCAATGACATAACGTGCAATAAGGCCACCAAGACTGTAACCTGCGACGGAGAACCGAGTCACCTTCCGACCTTCCTTCGCTAGGTCCGCCGTCTTCTGTTGAATCTGATTTATACGAACTGAGAATCACCATGATTGTTATCAGCAATCGGTAGAATTACCTCTTCCGCAACCCTTTCACCTCCCCAGTCGATTCCGTCATATGTGGATTCATCCTTGTTGGTTTCAGCGACAAGAACTTCAAGCTCAATGTCGTTCTCTTCAACCTCACCCTTCACCTCACGAATAATCTTCTTCGTGTGAGCAAGATGAGAGGGATTTCCCCACATTCCGTGAATTAGGACAAGTAGATGGACGTCTGGCATGACCGGGTTCTACCGGGTTGAAGCAGCACGATTTGGTCGGTTCTCGTTGGGGGGGGTTTGGGAGGAAACTGGAGCACAACAGTAAGACAGGATTATAAAGACTTGCTGCCGAGTATGCATCGTGTAACTGCGTCACCGTTATATGCCGGCGGAGCTGCGCCACAGTCGATGAGAAAAGGGCTATGTGCTCGTGTGATCAGCAATTCGACCAATCATATATCGACTCGTAAATAACATGAAAGGTACACTGAGGTAGGCTATTACGTAATTTATGTAAATAATTTATGCTCGGAACTTTCGTCTCGGTGGGTGTGCGGAAATCCGTATGGTGACGTTGCATTCACCCACTGAGTTCGTTTACATATCATAATATCTGGATTCTTTGAAATCGTAGCGGCGCAGGGGTGCCGGTCCCCGACTCTCCTTTTGACGCGTTTTCGCCTCGGCATCTAATCAAACCCGGATTCATCCACACTAAGTACTTATAAGGACTCCGGAGCCGTGGTTCAAACGTTCACCCGCGATACATACAAGTACTACATAGTGCATACTTAGGCCGATGGCTTGGTGGTTGTTTACTTGGCATAGATGTGTTCTGCGTTTCGAGTCAACATCAACTGTGCGTAAAGCAAGAAATTCCATTAAGAAAAACAGTGCACGAAGTACATAAAGTAAACATGATATGCGATAAGATCCAAACTTGGATGGGCCTGACAACATTTTTCGCTAGGTATCGTTGGAGTCACACCGCCCACCCGTCATTGTCGGTACAACAACTCCTTTTCATACAGGCACATCATAATTGATCAGGAGGGTCGTCGGCCATGGAGTGCGCAACATCTTCTCATTAAGGTATGCGTAATGCAGCACAGGAAGCGATTCATCTTTGAAGCGATGGAGCCTCCCTGATTGACCGGGGCCACGACGAACGTTGTCGAAGGAAAGAATGGCACGGAGGACCTCAGCGATCATCTTCGATGCAAACTCATCCCCAAGGACCTGGAAGCATCCATCCCCTCGAAGATAGCGTTCACTAGGAGTACGAGTAACATCCAAGGTTGTTGGGTTAGGGAATGCATCCTCCTGAATTTCGCGCATGAGAGATGCAAAGGAGTTTCATCATTGTGACTCACGTTCATGTTCGCCTTAGCGACGTTCAAGAAGACGCGTTCACCTTGCTTGACAGTCAAGGAAACTACATTTCCATCATTCTTTGCCACACGGTAGACACCGGCGAAAGGTGGGTCAACTCCTGAATCGGACGTCAAAAAGGAGTATCAGCCAGAATAGAATACGTACTGAGGGCCTCGCGAGTAAAGGCAGTCAAACCAGAAATGTCTTTATTATTCTCACTCCTAGCCGCTTCCATGGTCGCGACGGAATCATGATCCGTACGAAGGAGCTGGTTGACAACGTTCGTCAAAGCTATGACCATCACATATTAAGACTCGTCTCAAAATTACAGAATAGGAAGAACATACCGAGAGACATCTCGACAGTAGCGCCGATCATCAACGCAAGAATAGAGTTTACAACATGCTCCGTGGAGCAACCAAACTCAACCAGGCGCTTAACGATCTCATTGTGGTTCTTCTTGCCTTTGCCAGTGAAGATACCGAAGATTTTGCCCCCAATACCGCTAAGAGCACTCTTGATAAGGTGGGTCAGCTCTTGCACGTGCTCTTTGGCCTTCTTTTGCAAGATCATATACTTCGCTGCTTCAACCTCAAGGAAGAGGAATCTGGGCGGAAACATTAATGATCATTACGTGCGACAAGCACGTAAAAACTGACTGGTAAATTTCAGAAACCATGTCAAATAACTGAGACTCAGTGAAGACACCGTGCGGATGTTGCTTGGTCTTGAGAGTAATGCCAGCCTATCATTAACATAAATAAATAAGTCGACATCCGGGAATCGTCCGTCCACTGCCGACTTACAACTTCAGTGGCAACCCAGTGCAATGGCACAAGCTTCAGTACATCGCGGACAACGTTGACAGCACGAGTGTTCCCGGCGATCAAAGGGAACGAATGTTGCTGGATGAGCTCCTTGGTCTTGTCGTAGAAGTAGGTACCAATCTTAGAGACGGCCTCCGGAGAAGGAGCAAGCGCTTTCATGAACTGCTTCTGCTCTTCAACACCATTTTCCGATGCCACAAAGAAGCTATTTCAACCTGTTAGTACGACCCAAAGCGACTGCGTGTCTAACGTACCCCTTGCCCACGATGACCTCTGCTGCACGCTCGGCATACTCGGGTACGAATGTGTCAGTGCTGCGGAGCATCTCGCCGACCTCCACGTAACTGTCAACAGTGGTAGCAGGCCCGCGAGGTTTTGGCCGCTCAACAGAATATTGATCGTTATTAAGTTTCTTCAAGTAACCCGCCATAATCTCGGGTTGCACGAGAGGGAACCATGTGTAGACACTGTCTACGCTGTAATCGTTGGGCAACGTACGGAGGAAGAGACGACCGAGAGTAGAACCGAACCCAAAGCCATCGGCATCTCGCTGGCAGTCAGCAAATCCCCAGGCGGTCATATTGCAGGGCGTGAAGTCCTGTGTGTAGAACCGGTCACCACGAGTCAGGGCGAAAGCATCTGACAAAATGGCGCGAGAAATGGTGTAACCTGGAAAACAAGTGAGTCTTTACAGCATCATATGAACAACAAGCTAATACCTGGGCAAAGTCCTGCACCCTCGATCAAGGGCTTGGTTTGCTCAGCCTGGAGACCGACGTACAACTCCAAGTTGTCAATATGACCATAAAGCTTTTCCGCGGCTTCAGCAACCTTGGGGTCGGTGTTCCACTCCAAGAAACTGGTGTATGCTGCAAGACCTTAAGTATCCAAAACAGAAGTGGGGACTGTTTGCTCACTCTTCAAGCCAAGGAACTTCCTGAAGTCATTCAGCGAGCATACGCCCCATGATCGGTTAGCCTCGATACCCATGACCTCATGGAGACGCATAACTGAGGGTGTACCGCGCGCACCGAAGGCAGCGGCGTAGTGTGATGTTCTGTGAGAATGCGTCAATTCATACACAAGACGATATCTGATGATTACGAACGCGTCCATGAGGGTATTCGCAAGGTCGGAGTCCTTGAATGCACCGTCATTGGAACCTCCCTTCTGACGCTGGAGGCTGCAGGGAACTAAGCAATAACACAACGGTGGAGTGAATATTACTCACTTCCCAAATGTCCACTGCTCGAGATCGGTCTCCTTCTTCGTGAGAAGAGTCTCAGCCTGAAGGAAATCCCTCAATGTGATCTCTTCAGGCTTCTTTGTCGGGAAATACTCCTGGAGCTGGCGAGTAACCCATTCTTCATCCTCAACGGAGGTCGTCGCGTGCCATCTGTACAAGCAGTTGAATTCAACACTGCAAGCATTGCCACGGCCACGCTCGAAGACCGTGTGGTCATCGTTCCGTATTTCCTCGAACGGCTCCAAACTCCAGCTTGACCCCTGTCGCACAAGACCCAAAATGCACGAGAAGTAGTCAGAGAAAACAACGGATGCAAACCATGCACAGTTACACAGGCGTGCGATCTGGAAGATTTCCTCATCTTGCTTGGCGAGGTGAGCGTGGCTGAGATGGTCATGGGAAGGATCCTTCCAGGTACCGCGTTCGTTGATCTCAAGCAACCGACGGGCAATGTACTTTTGAATGGTTTAAATGAAGAACCATGGAAACAATAGATTAAAGTAACATACGTTGTGGTTCCTGTTGAACAATACCAAGAGCACGCAAACGGCAGGAGGGAGGAGGAGTAGACGATCCTCGGCAAACACATCAGGATGAAGTAATCCGCGTCCTTCATTGGTTCGAACTTTAGTCTGTGTTTCTTGGTCATTTCCGTACAACGGTGCAAGGTCAACATAACTCGAAGTCATGTTGATATGGGACCTTCCGGGAGTGTGGTCGGTGCGGAAGACACTGTGAATGACGAGTGCCGCAAATGAGAACATCAACCCAGACAGACCCTGAGGATGCCTTGTGAACTAATAGGTGTTTCGCGTAAGAAATTGAAGTAATCTTATGGGTCGCAAATACCTTTTCTCTGCGGAGCAGGGTGTCGAAAACCAAGCCGGCGTCGGGCATTTGGTTCCGCGGTAAGGGATTTGTCTGTTGCACGGACCGTGCGTATGGCGTACCAGCTTTACCGAGGTCGGGAGCATCAGGGTTGTTGCCCGAACCATCAGCAGAGCGGAACTGGCACTCTGGTCCAAGGTATGTAGCAGGCGGGTGTGCCAGGTCACTGTACACTATGGCCGAGTTGGTAATTATGTCCAAACTCCTTCAAGTAGTTGACTGCCTAAACTTACGGGTCTTAATGGTGAAAGTCCGAGCCAAGCCACCAAGCTTCCCTGATGGGTGCTTGGACATGAATGAGAGCAAGTGTTCCAGCTTGACAAGGTAGACAATCGTTAGAAAGCTCAGTATTTCCTGGCAATTGGGAACTCACAAGCATCTTGCGGTCATCAACTGCACCCGCATGATTGATGGAATCAAGTACGGAGGCCTGCAAATAACTGTCAAATATTGTCCCTGGAAGGTGACTAGGGCGAACTAACGATTGTCGATTCGTGAATCTCATCCACAGAGCGTTTCATCTGAACAAATGAGATATTGGCTGTACGTGATGTACGAAGTTGTTGACTTACTAGGTCCTTAATTTGTGTCAAGGCTTTCATGGTTCCCGAGTCACTCGAAGAGGGAACTATCTCGGGAGTTGCAACTTGGGCTGAACCATTCTAGTTAGATGTGTAAGTACGACTACCCGACATTGATCCAAACGTGTCAGAACGCTTACTGGCTGGCCCTTGGATGAAAAGCGGCGGGTCGAGAAGGTTCGGCTGATGGTAGACATGACAGAGATTTTCAAGAAGGAATATGTTGAAGGATGTGAAGAGCTGAGCGCTATTGAGCGCCAGACATTTCTGCGGGTACTTATAGGTGTACATGTAACCGAGGATCCGGATCCATCCCGAGCCGAATAATAGGTCGGCTGTCATATTAACATTATTATGATTTGATGAAACGTAACGGCGTAGAACGGCGTCCGAGTCTGGGTTCGACTCTTTCTTCAAGCTCAATTTGGGAGGACACGAGGCAGATTTACTGCAAATCACAATGGGTTATGCCGCTCAGTCTTGCTCGCTGAGTAGAACGATGTGCATCGCGGATAAAACTCTGAAGTCCATCTGCTGTCGTGGAGGCTTGTCCCGAATAACATTGAGACCCCGACCACCTGGTTAACGAAGAAGCGCCTTCTTTACATAAGGATCATCATCATGTGTTTTCGGAAGTATGTACTTACATCTTGTCAAACTTATGTATATAAGCTGGTGAAACCATATACTTACTATTCAACCTAAGTGTTTCTAGGACCTATATAAGTACCATAGCCATGCCAGCTGGCGTCAGGCCGAGGTTACCCGCAGAAGGGTACTATGTATACTTAGACGCGACGTGTACCTGACCACGTGAGGTTGACTTCTCCGAGTCGTGCATTAAAATTTGGCTTCGTTTGGACTAAGTACATACCACACTTCAAGTCGTCAAGTTAAGATCTTCTCCGGCGGTCAATCGCAACTTCTCCATCTTACATAGACTCATCCAAGAAGCCCCATTCTGCTTAAATTATCTCTATCGTTCTCACCTTGATAACTCATCCAAAACCATGAGTTCTCCAGAGCTTTACTACATCAAGCAGCAATTCACCCTTGGTGCATACCCCGCCCTCGTGTCACTGCCGCTCCCAGACTCGTCTTCATCCGATTACACACCTGTTCTTCTCTATAAGGTCCGTGCGCACCTTGCCCTGGGTGACACCACCTCCGCGCTTGCCCTCATTCCTAATGACACGGAGAATGTTGCCCTCCGAGCGGCCGCCGCGCTGGCAAGGGGTGATGAAGGATTGGAAGCACTTCGGGACCTGTGCGTCGAGATAGAGGGTGATGAAGATACAGAGGAATGGGAGAAGGAACTGGTCAGAGTGTTGGCTGGGACTGCATTCGTTCGTGCAGGGGAAATAGAAGAAGCACTCGAAACACTGGGTGGCGAAGGCAAAGCTGATGACGAATCGTCAGTACTTCTTTACCTTCTTTGTGTTCTGCCCGTCTGATCGTTCCGTCTCGTCGGCTCGCCTGGATTCATAGAGCTGCGCTCTTATCTCAAATATACCTTTCCTTAGCTCGACCAGCACTTGCCCAAAAGATCCTTGCACCAGCCTTGAAAGCCAATCCGGATGCACTCGTGCTACAGCTTGCAGAATCAGCCATTTCTCTCGTAACCGGCTCGCAAGGCACTAGCGGTGCGTCAACGGACTTGTAACCTTTGTTGCACGACATGCTTAATACTCTTCATATACAACAGGGGAGCCATACGCGCCTGCACTCTCTTTCTACAACGAACAAGTAGCAAATCCCTCAGTCTCCTCTGCCGCCCTTCTCGTTGGCCGAGCGGTAGTCCGCATTCTACGTGGCGAACTCTCGGCGGCCCAGAGCGACCTGGAGGAGGCGGAAGCAGTCCTAACACGTGCCCAATGCGAGCGAGGAATGAACGACATGCTTGCTGCTATGGTTGTAGCTGTTAGCTTAGGTGGCGCAAAAAAGGGCGACGCAGATCAACTATGGAGGTGTGTCTCTGTGCCTTCGAAATTGCTAGCGTTTTCACTTAGAGATCATACGTCAGCCGCTTGTCAAGCCAGCATCCCTCCCATCCCATGGTTACAGATATCAGTGCCAAGGAACTTCTATTCGATGAATGTGCTTCGAAATTTGAAGTTCCTCCTAGAGCCATCGCTGTGGTCTAGAATGGATGCAAACTGTTGAATGAAATTTTATTTGCTATGTGTCCAAGACATCTGTTACTCATCCCGCATGTAGCAGTGTTCTTGTTAATGGCAATAGGATCACCGGGTCAGTGAAAACCCAATATTGCCCAGACTCTTCTGCATATGTGATCTTCTTTCCATAGAGTACGGAAATGACTTCGTATCTCCCAATTGACAATTGTTGTGATCAATCAAGTTGGAACATAACCGGTAACCGTCCATTTGAATTTTGAACTCACAGAGGCGCTCAGGCGACATATGTAGATATGACTCTGCCGCACTTCCCGGTTGGAACTCCAACTTGGAAGGATTCCTCGTTGGGAGGTGCGAGGAACTACCGTAGTGATCGGTCTGAAGAGATAAAATCATGAGCGCTTGTCATTGTTGGCGAGGTACTTCTTTTCCTCGTGTGCTCCTCAGGTGCTGTGCATCAAACTGCCCGGAGAAGTTGGTAATAACACATGCAAAAACGAGTAGACTCTAGGTTTACATGTACTGTTCTTATCTCCCGCAACTCGGCATGGAACTTAGACTGATGGCCATCTTACATGCAACTCCCGCAGGGAGATCTTCTGCTTTTCCATAGCGTCTTCTGAGCCTTATCCTGTCCGCCAACAGGAATCAACGCTTCTAATAAAGCAATCCACGACCGTGAATTGGCGGGGGCGTGGTGCTAACAACGGTGCGGATCGGATTCCTCACTTTCTGAACGTTCTCGCTGGAGTTGAGGTGTTGTATCGCCTTTAAATAACCGTTCCTGCCCATCTGATCTTTAAAGCACCTTCCCGGTAGTCCATACATAAATTAGTGTCAGGCTCATTTCGCGCATGTAGCCAAATTAACATCACCTGCGCCACACTTTATATCTCTGGGCGCACGCTTGGGTGCTACTTTTCACAATGGCATTAGGCCCGATTACCGCGATCAGGTACTAAGGAGGGCGAGAAACATCATCCATCCATGATCGAACCATGAAACTGAGTAGGGGGGCGATGCTGTCATTACAGGCAACTCACCAGACCAATGCCAGTGAAGCGAATCCCACGAGGATAATAAGTGGCAGCACACCCCGTCGACAGTGACTGCGCCACTGTTCCTGTCCCTCACACAGATGCGGCAGCGACTTTCAAGTTGCTGGTGTCCCGAGGCACCCTATAAAGAACCTCGGCGATGAAATGACTAGGAAAAAATATATAAGGGTTTGTGGGATAGTTCCTGAACTAAGGCCCCGAGTCCTGCCAGATTTTTAAAGTGTGGAAATGACGCGTACTAGTAAGTATATATGTAACGCACCTTCAGACACAAAGGATACATAATGGAAATGTCATGGACATCAACTCGGTGAATGCGAGTAGGGTAAGGCAACTCGCTTAATCATTACTTTCGTTCGTCGAATACAATGTCATCTCGGGCCTCAGAGAAGACTTCAAGGGGTGGCACGACAAGCCTCCACTGCAAGTTGCAGTGTCAAGTCAGCTGCGGCGGTTGGGAAAAACTGCGTGCACGCCGATGGAAGTGAGACCGAAGAGCTCGCGCGGATTAAGATTCAAGACCCGTTATGTACTACGCTGAGGTCAAGCAGTTACTTATGTAAAACACACACCAGATGCAAACGCATCATCATCATGATCACTAGTCATAGACTCGTACAATCAGGTTTGTATGTAAATCAGGTGGATCTCCACTTCCTTACCGCTCCTTTGAATTTCAGGCGTGGTCATGAAGGAAAATAGATCGACCACGTTCATGCGACTCATGGGGCTTCGGTATGGCTGATAAGTGGTCTCTGTTAAAACATCCCTTTTCTCACATGTCCATCTTCCCTTAGTACTCGGTCCACGCCGATCGAACATTCGAAGGTGCAATTGCGCAAGTACGAGAGTACTGTGGCAACCTGAGCGCTGGAGTGGCTGAGTCTGGCAAGCTGAGCCCCCGAGCAGTTGGCAAAGGCAAGATGCCGAACTACGCTACGACATCCGACTATGGACCTAACGGATGACTAAGCACGGCTCTTTCCGTCTGTCTCCGACTCTGGGCTGCCCCTCGCCTAGGGCCTACTCTAGCGCACAATGCCTTAAAGGTCGCATCCGCGTTATCAACGTCTGGCGACCCATTGGCGCTCGGTATGCGCCAACGACGATATATTTTTCAATCGTATACCCTGCAAAATAATGCACATTTTCGTCAGTCGCTAAGATAGACAGCAGTCATTCCTCACTTGATCAGGTGACATTTCGGGACAAAAGCGCCAGAATTCTTATAGAACATTCAGGCATCACAAATAGTACAGGGCATAACTATATAAAAATTGCCATGCTGATAAATGCATTCTAAACAGAAAATTCTAAGGCCGTAGCGGCGTAGCCGCACTATGAGCTAGACTGCTGAACAGGCTTCCCTTCCTCCTGAGCCAAGATGCCCGAAATCCGCACCGCTAGGTCAGAATGCTCATCAGTGAATGTATTCTTCAAAAACCACTCCTTGCTCATATAATTCCGAATGCTAGGCAAGACAAGATCAAGGGGGCCGTCCTGCAAATAGAATGGGGGCCACTCACCCGTCCGGAAGCAGAACGACGACGTTCAGGCCTTCTGTCTCGGCAATTATTCGACCCTGTTCAGTCTTGAGCCACGCCAAAGCACCGCTGAGGGCACTTCCGCTGCTACCGCCAACCAACAAGCCCTCTTTCCGCATGAGCGTCTGTACAGCTTTGAAGGCCTCCTCGTCAGACGTTTTCACCCAATGGTTCACGTCGGCGACATCCCGAGAGAGAACCGCTGGAATGAAGTCATAGCCTATACCCTCAACGACGTAGGGTTTTGCTTCGTTAGGTTCATTCAGGTTGTCCGGGAACGCAAGAACGCTGCCAATCTCATGTGGAAGTCAGCAACAGCTGGACGCGGTCATGTTATCTGAGTTTCACTGACTGGGTCAACACCGACGACGACACAGTCTGGGTTATGCGTCTTCTTGAGTGCACGCGAGACTCCGGTAACGGTACCACCGGTACCAGCACCACCAATGAATGCGTCGACTTTCATTGAAGAAGGCCTTGAAGACGTGGATGGCGTTGAGACAACCGAGGCAATAATCTCCGGTCCAGTGGTGTACTCATGAGCAAGTGGGTTGTTCTCCTAAATATGACGATCAGTACAAACTCTGAGTCGTCAAATGTGACCTACATTGCGGTATTGGTCCAGTATGATCGCATGTTCTATTTCTCGCTGAAGTCTCTGTGCCACACCTGCGATCGTTAAGGAATTCAGCCACGAGGAGTACCAAACGTGCCGGTAGAGGGCTCTACCTATATGGCTTCTGGGCGAGTTCCAGGGCTCTTCGTCGGGTGTGCGGATAACCTCTGCGCCGAGAGCGCGTAGAAGCGCCTCTTTCTCCTGAAATCATAAGCGTGTTCCTTCAGGTGGCTGAATAACGTGTGTGCTACTAGTGTTTCTCACAAGTGACATTTTCTTTGGCATGGTTATCACAACCGAGTATCCCTTATCTGCAGTATTCAGTAACCATCCAGGCACCTCGGCATAGAGCGTTTACCTTGATGGCGCATGCCATTGCAAGTCCTATGCCTTCACATCCGTGTCACATGGAGCTCGTGAAGAAGTAGCAAGGAACTTACCGGTATTGCCAGACGTGGGCTCTATAACAACGCTCTTCCCGGGAATAAGTTTACCCTCCTTCTCTGCGGCTAGCACCATGGCTTTCGCAATCCTGTCCTTGACGGAACCGCCCGCAGATACAAACTCCAGCTTACCCACTGTCAAAACAGGGTATCAATACGTATACGGCTACATTCTTGTTCAGATTAAAAGCGGACGTACGGAGATTACACTTGAGGCCCTCTTCGGTGGCAATCTTGTCGAGCCGGATGAGGGGCGTGTTGCCCACAGCGTCGAGAGCATTGTCTAGTATAGGTCTTGCAGTAAACGACATGGTGGTAGTGGTAGAAGATAAGTTGATGCTGTTTGGACTGAGCCTGTGGCGGCCACGTCTCCTGTAGGCAGACCAAATATAAGGAAGGGACACCGTGACTCATTCGATCTTTACTTATAACCCCTCGGGTCGGATCTATGTAGGTACCATTTAAAACACTTCATCGTACGATGCACATGAACTTGCACTAATGATGGATGCTATGGACTCCTACCCAATACCGGAACTATTGTATGAAATAATTGGGTAAAGATAAGGATTTCGTACACAAGGACACTAAGTAGTATTCGTCAATGCCTCTTCAGAAGTTCCAGATGCAAGGGCCAACCCCTCCCGATCCACGTTGCCAACTCTGCGTGATCTCTGAATGGATCCCCAGTGTTCGGGTGAACGAGGACGCTTTAAGGGAGTAGTGTCAGCCAGCTGACTCGGTACATAGTATGACACGTACTCGCAAGGCCCCCGATTGACGACGAGCCACGAAAATAACACTCCGGTCTGGTGCGGATTGAATGTATTTACCTCAAACATAGCGGTAGGGTGAGGACCTTGGATGAATAAGGATGAGAAGCGGGCTATGCTGCGAGAAAAATTGGATGCGCACCGACTGCCTTGTCCCAGAGCCTGTATATCCGCAGCTACGTCATGGGAATGAAATTATGAATGCGCGGCTATTGGATGATGTTAGAGAAAGAAGGTACCTCTGGAAACTCTCTCCTTATGCGCTCGTGTAGTTCTTTCGCATATTGGGCCTGAGTTGGCACGGAGGGCATGTAATAGACTGGTATTTCCGTTGAGACCGGGGTATAAATAAAGAGTGATAAGCACACTCACTATGGAAGTCGAAACCATTGTTAGACGGGTCGATTGGCTTGGGGAATTCATCATAGGCGGCCGAACGGGGACCGGGTGGGTTGTATAGAGATTTTCCATCTGGATTCTTGGTAGTTGGAAGAGGCTCTGCAGCTTCGTAACCTGCCAACAGAGATGGCCACTGGCTCATACTAGGAGAGGGGTCTTGGGGAGACTTATGCGAGGCGTTAGAGCTGGAGATTAAGTATGAAACGGAAAGGATTATATAAGTAAGTAATCACTGATAGCCATCATCGGTGCTTGGTAAAGGCGGCTTTGTAACAGAGAATGGAATGAGGGGCGTTGCCGAACAACGACCTTGCTTGCGGAGGCTAGTTGTGGAGTGCCGAGAATGGTTTGCAAGGTTGTTCTAGGGAAGACCTCGAGCTACGTAGATTAGATTAGATTGTAAAGTGCTTGAACTAAAACGTTTTGGTTGGCCAAAACGACGTTGAAAGAGTAATATAATGTCGATTACGTTAACTTTAAAAATATCTTCTAATGCGAACAGGCCCCAGCAAGGCATCAGTGGTACATAGCAACATGGCATCAGATATGTCACGGTAGTACTACCTTGTACTTCAAGATACTTCGCGGGTACTGACGTTCCCAAGCAAACAGTCGTCTTGATAGACGAGCCTACATCGAAGCCCTCACGCCCGTATGGTATGATGCCACGGTCAGATTAAGAAACGAAACTTGATGATTGGTTGTGTATAGCTTAAATACTTGTTCGCAGCGAGAGCAGAGCGTACAATAGTCGCAATACAAGGACCGCATTGTCTTCGGGTAACAATACATAATAATTATAAAGTAATAATT
>PVYE01000136.1:22251-40651 GCA_002995055.1 Rhizopogon rudus | reverse complement strand
ATTGGGAACCACGGCGGGATCCTGAAAAGTTGATGCATTATGAGCATTTCTACTGTATAGATTTGTCTGCTCGACCATTTCATGAGCAGTGGTTACCTCTCATGATGCAGCGTTTAGTCTCCCCTACACAGACAGTAAGCGAAGGAAGAAAGTTGTTCCTTCTTATAGGCGTGCTTGTACTTAGGTACGAATGGCCAGGTGCCGATGATGTTGTCAAATCCACTGATTCCGTTTAATCCTTCGCTGATTGACATCATTATAGGGCTTGATGCAAACGGCTTCCCTGGCTTGCCGGCACGATCCATCTCAAACAAATGCCTAGCCCCACTTTTGTCGAGGCAGTTCCAAAGTTAGGGCTCGAGCTTGAGCGCTAAATCGCAGTTGCATTGTATGAAGCGGCTAATTGGTGGGTTCAGAAGAATCAGAATCAGAACTGCGTGTGCATTCTTCGAGTCCCGCTTGGGCAGTTGTGCAGCCGTCATGAGGCACCCTATGTTCCACCTTCACCGCTATGGTTCCCGAGACCTCTATGTAAGTCAACTGTGTAATCCATTCTTGCGATGACTGACAAAGACCGGAGTGATGTATCGCCATAATTTCGTGACCATAATTAATTGGTATCTCTGTAGTCTAAGTAATTGGACCATTTGTCCACTATTAGCAAATGAGGTAGCCCCGTTCCTGTATTGACAGACCGGATCAATACATTCCATATCCAAAACCATTGTGGCTGATCAGAACTTCGGTCACGGTGACGACAGCGATGATGACGGGTCGTGTACAGATGTGGTGTACGCTCTGCGTATGTTCCAGCTATGCGCATTTCAAGGTGGCACCTAGGTGACAAAACCAACAGGCTTCCCGAGAACCCGACCATTGATTATAGGAATTATGGTTTTCACTTGGAGTTTTGGCTCTTTCCTCAGGAATTATAAAGTCTGAACGACTGACGAGAGAATCGTCGTATCTTCACTTCGCATCCCTCAAAATGTCGGACTTGAATGAGATCAAGCTTGAAGCTCTCTTGGACATCATCAAATCCTCTGCACGTCAAGCAATTGCGGAATACAAGAAAACCGGACACGGAGTCCCCAGTACTGACTCCTCAACCTTCCACCCCCTCGACCTGATATCAGATACGCTTGCCCTCAGGAAGGCAATCAGGCTACTCGAAGGTTCATACCAACAATTGAGCTCAACACTGGCCCCTCCGCAACACACAGTTTTTAATGTAAGTCACGATCATAGATCTCTGCTCTGTTGCTTATCTCCCTAGTTTGTTCATAATTACAATTGGGCATGCATAGACGTTGTTATGCGAGCACGCATCGCAGATGTTCTGGACAGGCACCCGGATGGTCTCAGCGTAGATAAACTGGCTGACACAGTCAACCTCGACAAGAGCAAGACAGCACACGTATTACGAGCTTTATCTCTCATGGGTTGCTTTAAAGAAGGTGATATGCATTATATTTCTGAGAATTATTCTCTCTGAAGCTCTTGGTGTATTAAACAGTTGAGCGAGACGTCTTCGCAAACACTCGACTATCCCTCATACTGAAGTCAACAAACGATGCTGGGTGTATTACACGAATCCATTCGCAGTACTTCTCAAAATACGCCGGAGTTCTCTATGAGACTATGACGGATCCAGAATACGCAAGATCATACGAGGTCGACAAAGCACCCCGAGTGTTTGCTTTCAGAAAGGATGGTATGGAGGGCAACTATTGGGAAATGATGAAGAATGACGTGAGTTTTCACCATTACAATGCCCTTCGCGACCTTGACATATTTTACCAGGATGAGAGCCGCGATGTACGTGCGCCATTATCAATTCGTGGCTGATAGCTCACAGAATCACATATAGATATTTCACAGAGGCATGATTGGCCATAGTGAGATCATGGGCTCTTCCGCAGTGCTGCATCGTAAGCCGTCACTCTTTTTTAATCGTTGACATGACTCTAAAGCTGGGCACAAGACTATCCTTGGGACAAGGTATCTTCTGTGGTAGATATTGCATCTGGCATCGGAGCGTTCTCCATGCCACTGGCTAAAATGTTCCCTCATCTGAGAATAACAAATCAAGATCTCCCCGAAATTATGAAGGAGGCACAGAATGTGAGTTCAGACATCTAATCCACGTAGCAATTCCAGAGTCATTGATATCCGACCAGGCATGGCAGAAGAATGCCTCAGAGTTAATACTCGATGGGCGCATAGAGTTTGTGGTATTCGATTTTCTCGAGGACGTACCAGTTGCTGGGAAGGATGTTTACTATGTAAGATTTTGAACCTGTTCTCATTCGTCGCTGACGACTTAATCATCTTATATAGTTGAGGAACATTATTCACGACTGGCCAGATGCCGAGGCAACGAAGATTCTCCATAACATTCGCAAGGTAATGAGACCGAGCAGCAGAGTGTTAATTCGTGAGACAATTGTGATTGTGTGTGATTCCTCCGTAGCTCATGTCTTCTGGTAGATGAATGCGTGCTTTTCCACACATTCCAAGAACCTGGCGTAGAGACTAAGAGATCTAGCATCGTGAGTCTTGGATTACGGCTTCGTGTTCTCGAATTCACGATTACAAGGCCCCGGAGCCTATGTTACCGAACTTCGGGGCAGGCAGTTATAAAGCGTTCCAACAAGACTTAACTATGTGGCTTGGTTTTAATGCCAAGGCGCGAACTTTGGACGAGTTGGAGGCCATCGGGTGAGTTACATTTATACTTTGATACATGGGTTACCATTGAATGTACATAATTCACAGGGCCGCTGCTGGTCTAGTCCTCACTCGGGTTCATGATTTTGTAGACACGATGGCCATAGAGTTCATGATCGCTCAAAACTGATGCCGAAAACATATTCTTCATGTATTTCTTCATGCAGTGACTGGAGAAAAGTAGACAAACTAAACGTAGTTCAGCAGAAGCAGACTATTATAGGATGAACCTCCACGCCGAATCAGACTTGGTTGTCGACTGGGGCAGACAGTTCACAAATCACAGATAAGTTGTAAGAAAATTCATCCTGATAGGCCGATTTAGCAGGTGGCTGGAGGCAATTTTAACAAAACAAAACGGACGGATTCCTCTGGACAAGCTTGCGGGGGATTATATTGATCTGCGGATTTCTAAATTGACAAATATGTCGCATTACTTATGATCGTGCAGCAAGGTAAAGTGCTGCGCCATATACCCAATCGGACCCTGGACGAACGCCGGGATCAAGAGACCCTTTTTGTCCTGAGACACCACGTCTACGTCTACCAGAGGGGTGCTTCGGAGTTGGTCATGGTCATTTTGTAAGTTATAAATTTTCTCCGGCAGTGTTAAGTTGACCCGTTATACCTATTAAATCATGTCTTCCCATAACATTCACCTACTGTGCCATAAACTGCTCAGCCCGTGACCAGTCTGTAAAAGAAAGAAGACAGTCGTGACTAGGCCAGATGTGAAATGATGAGATGCTTGAGTGGCAGCTATGCCACTCAACCTGTCCGTGGCAGTATAAGCCAGGCTGGAGCGGCTCTGTACATGCACTGATGAGGAACAGCGGTTATGGGGTCACGCACGAACGCGGAGTTTTAAAAACTACTCCACTTCAGCCCAAACTCAACCCTTGACAAGTTTCGCGTATTTTCAAAAGGGAATGGATCAGAATCTGGTCTATGGTATCGACAAGAAAATAATTAGTATACACTGACAACTGTTCGGAAGTTCTTGGTCCCCTGCCAATGACTGGTCAGATCTGCGATCGTCTGGTGCCGGCGACTGGTCATTACGCAGGTCACTAGCATCATGATTGTCACAAGGTCAGCTTGTACTCCGTGATATGCGATCGGCAATTGCAATTGCTCTACTACCAGGGAAATCAAAGATCTGTCGCAAATCTGTCGTGCTGTTTTGCTAATCAGCGAGCCTGATGCAGGCTGGAATCGCCTGTTTTGCCGAGTGGAGCTTTCCGAAATCTCGTACATATATCGATATGAAACGATGACTTTCTTGCTGTCGTTTTTGTAGCGCGTACTGCCTGTGTTGCAACAAGGTTGCGTAGTATGATTTGGCACAATCCGTTGAATCGATGCAAATCCCCCTCCTTCCCCCCGGTGCAAGGTCTAAACCACTTGCTCTCCATCATGCTTACGTAGGGTTCCAACATCCACGTCTACGCTACACAGAGGACACCTAGAGCCGAGGTCGCCGATCAGTCTACTATTAACTGCCTCTCACAGATGTCGGAATCCTTGGATAGTAGTCGGACCTAGAGTGAGTGATGGTACGTTAGTTCCGTACTCGAATTATTGCCGTACTGTGGATGTACTATCTTTACATCTTTGCTCAAGAGTGTAAACTCTGAACGATTGACGGAGGAGCTACAGTTTCTCAACAACACGCCTGTACAAATGATGGACTTGAATGAGGTCAAACTTGAAGCTCTCTTGGACATCATCAACTCCTCTGCACGTCAAGCAATTGCGGAATACAAGAAAACCGGACATGGAGTCCCCAGTGCCGATTCTACCACTTTCCACCCTCTCGACTTGGCGACAGACTCACTTGCCCTCAAAAAGGCAATCAGGTTGCTCGAAGGTGCATACCATCAATTAAGCGCAATACTGGCTCCTCCGCAACATACAGCTTTCAATGTAATCCCGATCATTTCTGATTTCTTCTCTGTTGCTGATCTTCCTAGTTTGTTCATAATTACAATTGGGCATGCACAGATGTTGCCTTGCGAGCACGGATCGCAGATGTTCTGGACAAACACTCAGAAGGCCTTCACGTGGATAAGCTAGCTGATGCAGTCAACCTTGACAAGAGCAAGATTGCACGCGTATTACGAACTTTATCACTCATGGGCTGTTTTAAAGAAGGTAATTTGCATCATGCTTCTGGTCGAGGATTCTCTCTCAAGCTTTACCGTTTTCAATAGTTGAGCGCGATGTCTTCGCAAACACTCGAGTATCCCTCGTACTTCAGTCAAAAAGCAATGCTGGATGTCATGTACGACACCACTCCCAGGATGTCTCGAAATACGCAGGAGTTCTCTACGAGAGTATGACGGACCCGGAATTTGCAAGATCACATGAGGTCGACAAAGCACCCCGAGTATTTGCTCTCAGGAAGGACGGTACGGAAGATACCTATTGGAAAATGATCAAGAACGACGTAAGTTTTAGATAGTATTGCACTACCCTTCACTTCCCTGACATATCTCATAGGATGATAGACGTGACGTTTGTGAAAAATCATACGTTCATTGCTAACAGCTCACAGAATGTTGTGCGCAGAATTTTCACAAAGGCATGGTTGGCCACAGTGAGATCGTGGGCGCATCTGCAGTGCTGCATCGTAAGTTGTCGCCGTTCTTTTCTCCAATGTGACTTTGAAGTAGGTCTTAAGACTATCCTTGGGACGATGTATCATCTGTTGTGGATATTGGATCTAGCATTGGAGCATTTTCCATTCCTCTGGCGAAGATGTTCCCCCAACTTAGAATAACCGATCAGGATCTCCCCGAAATTATTAAACAGGCACAAACTGTGAGTTTCAACATCTAGTCCACATAGACATTCCAGAGGGGAATTTATTCGATGTTTGGTTAGGCTTGGGAGAAGGATGCTCCGGAGGCATTGCTAGACGGTCGCGTAGAGTTTGTGGCATTGGATTTTTTCCAGGGCGTACCTGTTGCTGGGAAAGATGTTTACTATGTTAGAGCTTAAGATTTATCTCCATTCATCGTTAACAACTGAATCATCTTATGTAGTTGAGGAACATCATTCACGACTGGCCAGATGCTGAGGCGACTCAGATTCTCTGCAACGTTCGCAAGGCGATGGGATCAAACAGCCGAGTGCTAATCCGTGAGTCAATTGTGATTCTTTTGTAGTATTATATCTCATGTCTTCCGGTAGATGAATGCGTACTCTTCCATAGCACAGGAACTGACGGGTTAAGCGTTGTGAGTTCTGGTGCATGCCATTGTGTGGTTCTGTGTTCACGATCACAAGGCTCCTGAGCCTATGTTACCGAACTTCGGGGCAGGCAGTTGCACGGCGTACCACCAAGACCTGACTATGTGGTTTTCTCTAAATGCTAAGGAGCGGACTGTGGACGAGTTGAAGATCATTGGGCAAGTTCCTTCTATAGCCTGATACATTGGCAACCAGTGACCGCGATACTTCACAGGGCTACCGCTGGTCTAGCACTGATCCAGGTTTATGATCTTGTAGAGACGACGGTTCTGGAGTTTAGAGCCGCTCAGAACTGATGCCGATCAAATAAGTTGTAAGATAGGACTCGCCGGTCAGCCCTGTAAATTTCATTGTACAACTTAGCCTCCAAAAATGCTCACGTCATGATTCACTGACAACAGTAAGGCAATATAACAGTATTAAAACAGGGCATCACAGATTATGCGCGTATAATCAATACCATAGCATGAACGTCAACACTGAATTAGACCTGGTTATATGGCACAGACAGACAATCTACAACCTAAATCACCGTCGGGGTGTGCTCGGTGCCTCGACTCGCCTTCCACGTCTCTGGTCCCTGTTATATACCGGCGTCTATGATTTGAGATCTACCACAGCACACTAAAGGAATTCTTACCGTTCTGTTATTAATTCTCTGATTCCTGACTCTTCTCGCGAGCCACTCCGCAGCAGTGGAACCAGTCTCAAAGTTTTGGCCAGGTTGCTTCTTCACTGCCTCTGCAATGATGGGGCTGGATTCGACAAGAGCCCGAAGCACTTTCGAGCTGGTCGGACGGGTAAAGAAAACCAGGGACCACCGCTCGTATTCAGCCTGTGCACCAGGGGGCGGACTATCCATGGTTATGCGACAAATAAGCATTAGCGCAAGTCTGCAAATTCAAGCCCTCAAGTACGTACACAACTCTGTGGATGTTGGATTGCAGGATGCCTCCGCTGAAAAGAGACAGCGCATCTCCAATATTGCAAATTGCATGACCAGGAATGGGCTATTCTTTGATCAGTATCTGTCGCACGCAGGTAAGAAACGTATGCTTACTCGAACGTAGGACCACTCGTCATGACCAGGGGGCATCACTTGGAGTCCACCAAGGCGATTGTGCAAGAAGCTCTAGACATGTTTGTCAATGCAATACCGAACCGCATTCTCGAGTATATAACCCACCAGACTGCCGAAATCAGTGTGGGAAGCGAGCGAAGGGCTTTCTGCCGCTGCCTTGCCCTGTCTGGGAAGGCTGCGAATACATCTAGCCTCGCAACCACTGAGCTCCTCCATAGCATGTAGGCTCTCCAAAGTCCCTTCTGGCAGCCCAAGCTTATCATCGAATATTTTCAATACAACATATGTCACATCGAGGGCTTTCCGGACAAATGGCGCAATCGTGTTTTCCATCCGAGCATTTGCGGTCGATGGGTAAGTGATGTGAACGACCTGCGGATAAGCCAGCGCATCATCTTTAGAGATGTTGATGAATTCAACACTGTCCACGAATTTGCCTAGATTCCCGTCAGTCTATCGGTAGTAACCCGCTGTGCAAGTATGTACCAGAGGCATCAGTCGCCTGAGCCCCTGCTTTCTTGTATCTGATAGGGAACGCAGGTAAGATGGGAGACGCTTATGGGCCAAATCAACACGGACCCAAAAGATTGACCATTATCTCCTTGCTCGAACTTCATCCGTTCTTCAAGGGGCAAAGCCATTGTCTCGGCTCCCATATCAAACATATCGCTGACTTCTTGGTTCACGCCATGGTTCTTCAAACTGCCAGAGAGTCAGGTCCAACGCATGTTTGGCAAAACATACAATACAACATGACATACTACCAGAACCCAAGAGTTGTAGCAGCCTTCCACAATTGATTTACTTCCTCGGTGTCCCCGGTCTTGATGAGATTGTAATCAATGATTAAGAGGGGATGTGTTCGAACATCGTCCGGGAAAGGAGGAAGAGTAGTTCCAGGCATATTGATCTAACCAAGAAGCTTCTATCATCTCTGAACGACATGTCAAAAAGTGAGTAAACCTACTTCGTGGGCCTTGGTGGGACAGTAGCTAGAGACTTCAAAGAGTGATTGGTGAATGGAAAGGCGACCTTTAGTATATATAGTACCTCATGCGCAGACAGCACCCGACCTCAAGACAGATCGAAGCAGATGACTTCAAATCTACATACATCGTCATGTGCAGAGAGCACCTGACCTCAAGATAGATCAAAGCAGGTGTAAGGACTGCTACTCCCCTGATCTGTCTTTACCGCACCAAGAAGGGAATTAACTCCCATTCACTCACTCCCTCATGCGATCTACTCATTTCCCCTTCGAACTCGCACAGTTCTCGCTGCGACGCCCGTAGCAGACTTACACAGGTGATTTCGATTCTACATACATCGTCATGTGCAGAGAGAGCACCTTGACTCGCCGGACGAAACGGTCGCTGCTGGAGTCCAACATGCGCTGCATAGAGGAATTTTAGTTCGTGCGATGGCTTTCCTTTAATCAGGATGTCAACAGTGTTCAAATTGAACATGTCAAAGTGAGTAAACTTACTTCGTGGATGGGACACCGGCTGAAAATGCTTCAAAAAAGTGATTGGTGTGTGGAAGGCGACCTTTATATAGTACCTCATACGCAGACAACACCTGACCTGCAGCAAAATTCAGAAGAAGGTTCCTTTGAATCTACATCGCCGTGCGCAGAATTTAGAAAGAACGTCTTGACTGCCAGATGAAGCGGTTGTTGCTGGAGTTCGACATCCGCTTCATACTTTTAGTTCGTGCCATGGCTTTCCATTAATCACAACCCAGATGAGATCACGGCGAAGAAGCGCCAGAACACGGAGATTTGTTGTATTCGCCCGAGGAGCTACTTAGGATTGACTGCAGGGTGACCAAAATTACCGTAAGTTACTAAACCGATCAGACTCCATCTTAGCGCGCACTGCGTATGCGAGCATGAGAGGCTGTGTATTACCGACAGCGAAGTTATCGAGGACATATGGCAATCTGATCTGATAGGTCGATTCCGGCGTGCCGCCCCGCAGCTGCGCAGTGCGAACCGATAAGAATTTCTGACTCGATATCAACGGAATGACAGGAAACGAAAGCAGAGCGAAATGAATAACGGGAGTGGACACGGGAAAATCCCAGCGTTCGTCCCCTTCAACTCCCCGCGAAGGAAGAAAACAATCGTTATTCCTTTTCCAGACTCGCAGTTTCTAGCGTATAATACGACGTACATCATTCATTATACATGTAACATAAGTCCTTGCAATTGATCTCCGCCGCCGCGGTACCTCACGTCAACCCTCACTCTATGCTCGGAGGACGCCCAAGCATATTTCAAGGAGTAGACCATGAGCAAACATTGAGAGTTGGGTTGAACGACGATTTTGAAGCCGTCATGACGGGCGGGATGATGATAGCGGCACCAGTGATATCTGACATGTCAGATTATGTCATGCATGTCATCCCACTCTATCCACAATCCCAGTGGAGCCCGGTGGAGCCACCATGGTTATCCGACATGCGATATGTCAGATTCTGTCAATAATCATCCCCTTACATAAATTAGCTTGCGGAGCAAAGCCATCTTATCAGCATCTATCCCGCTGTCGAGAACAAACGACACCTTTTCCTTTCACAGTTCGTTCACGTCATCTGCATAAAACACAACCTTAGGCAGCAGTTGCAGCAGCCTGAGGTACTTGAACCGTAACAACACTCGCGTTGCACGATTCTTCTATAGACGAGGGTCTCGCTAGGTCTCGCTCAGTCTCGCTTCGCAAGGTGTTTGTCGGCAGCGCCCGACTCGGACCCTACTATTACCTGATTGACAAGGATTGAATCTATCAGAAATTTCGAACACGGTTGGCTCCTTGAGCGCTGTTGAGCGCCAGTAGAGATTGATCTGATGGGTCGGCGCCATGAATTCCAGGCACTCCTAGTTCAGAGCAAATCGAACGACTTTGAAGTTCAGTAGAACTTGTCTCCTCTAGACAGACCATTGACGGAAGAAGACTTGTTGATTCTAAGTGGGTAAATCGCTTAGTGAACAACGCTAGACAACCTTAGACAACGCTCAGGCCTCAGGGCCGATAACAAACTGCTTCCGAGCCACGACAGCTTGCCCTGCTACTTTTCCAATTTGGCAAATTCCAACTTACCGGACAAGAATACCGAATGCCGAGCGATCGCATTTCCTACGAGTTCCTATGTAGGCTTGCGCTGGACCAATCTTGGTTGAAGACTATCAGCACCGGGCGATCGGCGACCCATCCAAAATATACATGCAGCGCCGTACAGCGTCGCCTTGACCGGCCTCGACGTATGCACCCCTGGTTGTAGATTTATCACTGTCTAGTATGAAATGGAGCGAAAATTTCATACCATATGTAAAATCTTGGAGCTGGGGTCAGACCAATGCTTAGCTGTAAGTCGGACTGATTCAGAGGTGATCAGAAAGTGATCTCCTGTGGGACATTTGAACACACCTATGCAGACCGGACAAAAAGTTCGTACATAATAAATACCCAACCTATCACCGCTGGGGTCCCATCCACTTTGATTTATCCGTGAAGCAAGCGCATTTTGAAGTCCTCTGTGAAACTTGTTTATGAGACTCTGTATGTATCTGGTTCAACGTCCGAGTCCTGCGAGTATATATGTATAGAGCTGGGCCCAGGCTGAAGGCACGGGTTTCGAAAGAGCGCTAGTCGGATTGCCTACTTTCTCAAGTAACCACGCTGGTGACGTGTCAGGTAGCCTAGTATAAGTGCATCTTCAGTGAACAGGTATAAATGCCCCACTGGGAACTTGAAAACATGGACACACCGAGCATGAGGCAACAAAACCGATATGCAACTCTTCAGTATTCTTTGTAAGAAATATCCGAGGAGATATCCCGCGAGTTGATGGTCAATGCAGTATAGTATTTATGTACTACAGGTAGCAATTGGCCTGCAGCATACTAGTAGTAGTACTAGTATAGTCTATGGCGTGTAGCCGACTGCAAAATTCTGATTTCGGGTATCCGACGCGACCGGCGACAATAATTACATATTACGACTGATCGAGGCCCATGGGCGCAATCGATTTTTCAATATCCGTGCCAGATTTACGAAAGGCGCGTAAAACTCTTTCTTTCGGTACAATATCCAATGAGGTTTAGGAGGCTTTAGGCTTGTTTGCCAAACTGCGACGAATTACTTATGTACCATGACATAACAAAGACATAATTGATGATGTGACCGTTTCGTTGGAGGGGCACCGAACAAATGGCTTTCCAACGCTCTACAGAGCGTAGATTACCCCTGGAGCCGAAAAGCCGAGTTGTCAGATCAATTTCAGACGGTAGCAACCTGCTTCATTCCTGATCGGTAGGGACCTACTACCAGCTTGCAGCCTCCCAGGAAGTCTCTCTCAGCGCTCTGTCAAACTCTAATGATTTTTAAGACAAAAAATGAAACTCTACTTAACGGAATCGCAAAACGGGCTACATAACCGAGAAAAGTGACCCTGCCAAGTGGCTGTGAATTCTTCAAACTAGAAGAATCGAATTCGGATCTACATATCGAGATCACTCCGGTTCAAGACATTAATCAACGATAACGTACTTACTTAAAGGTCTTGGTGCATTGGAACCTTTGCGACGTGGTCGTTTTTTTTCGCTTCCACTTCCTGTCCTTACCTTCCCCACCTCTCCACATCAGACTAGAATGTCTGGCGATGTAGCCACCGTTGCGACGGTATATGGCGCGACCTTTCTGGGCACTTGCATTGGCTGCGGGTAAATAGTACTCAACCTGCTACATTTAACATAATCTCACCTTGTATCAAGCCTCACTGGGATTGTGTTCGTGCAAAGCGTCCTATATTTCAGGGCTTACCCTTCGGACTCCATCAATACTAAGATTTTGGTGAGTTCCATACGTTGCTTTGCAAGGGTGTTTATTCTTACCGATACTCTAGGTCTTTGTCGTCTGGTTCGTACATACGCGCGACATGATTTGCAGTGGCTTATTTTCGTGTAGGGCGCTGGATCTGTTGCATACAATTCTGATTATAACTTCCGTATGGGAATCTGTCATCGTGAATTTCGACAAGCCAGAAATGATGGATGTCATTCCAAAGTGAGTTAATTATTGCTATGTTGTGTATAATGCTCAGCGTGCTGTAGAGCCTTAGGAGTTCGTACCCACCATCATTGTCAACTGACCTAGCTGAGTCCGTTTTATATAGCTCTCTGTAGCTATAACTGCCGCAGTCACCTTCCTCGTTCACTGGTTGGTCTCTCCTCAATGTGTACTATGATGACAACTCATTTTTTTGGGCAGCTTCTTCGCCAACAGAGTCCGTAAATGTTAGTAATTCAAACTGGATTGCATACACCCAGCTAAGCCTCTTCCAGTAACAAAGAAGTGGTATCTTGCTGCGCCTCTTGTGAGTCATTCAACCTTTTAATGTGTTTTTGCCTATAATGGTTTATGATCAGGTCTTCTTGGCATTTTTGCGTCTTGGTGAGTTACATAGTTCATATCATAGTTATTTGTGCTCATCATACATCCTCAGTTTCTGCGTGTGGTACGCTCTATAATCGCTTGACAGTTTTTCTTCGCTTACTGACGAGTCCTCGCCAGTTTCGACGGCCGAAATGTAAGGTTCCTGAAATGGTTAATATGATTCTATCTGACATGAATCTTGGTAGCATGCGACTTCGTCACTACTCCCTATTTATTAAGCCATTCCCATCTGTAAGTTGACGAAAACGTCAAGGACATCAGTCGGAAGCTCACTATGTAATATAGTGGGTATTCACCCTCGGTGTTACCCTCTCAGCCTCTGTAGAATTCATCATAACCACGGTCATGGTTATTTTCCTTGGTCGCAGTCGCACCGGTTTTGCCACGTATGACTTTTCTTGACTTCATGCTCATCCGGTCTGATCTATCGCTAGCATGAACCACATTATCAACTCGTTGATTTTATACACCCTTGAGACTGGAAGCTTTACATGGCAAGTGCCTGCGACTATTGTTTAAGGTGTAATTAACATATTTCCTTTTTCAGCGCTGTTACAATTGCATCGCTCATTTGCGTAAGAAGCCATTATTTCTTAGAGGGTGCCTTCTGATGCATAACGTAGTGGATGGTTATGCGGCATAACTTGATCTTCCTCGGGATGCACTTCGCTATCGCAAAACGTACGCGAGTTTCCCGTCTCTTATCTAATTGTGACTAACGATTGTAACTAGTTTATGCTAACTCTCTTCTTGCGACGTACGTTGGATTTTGTATATTGTGATTGCAGTCGCCAATAACCTTTGATAGCCTGAACACACGGAAGCGTCTGCGTGCAGACCGCTCCTACTCAAGCCAGCGCGACCCTGATGTCTACCCTGCCTCGTTGTATCCAGCCTCGATGAACATTAACAGATCACGACAATCGGTCCGTTTTCCGCATTTATATGTTATGTTGTTTATCCTCAGGGTTGTTTTATCGTAGCATATCCTCGGCCCTCTCTCACCTACGAAGAGTGTATGTATTTGTCATTCTCTGCCTTGTTAAATGCGCTGAATATCATATTTAGACACACTTGAACGTGAACGTGGAGACGACCATTGTTTCTGTCATCGACGAGCCTTGCTATGAGCTCGATACAAAGGGAGATATTGAGTCCAAGGGCTGTGATACCGCATGCGGGTCAGAGAAGGATAGCAAGGAGTTCATACATTGATCTTCCTACTATTCTACCAAACTAAATCAATCCATGAGCTTTCTCGTCAGGCTCTTCACTCGGCAACCCCAGCCACAATGGGAATTTGGATGGTACCGTATAGGGCGATAATTTGATGCGCTTCACTGCTTTCGGCTTTAGCTTTCTGTAAAAAAATACGGCTTATAGCTCTACCACATTCCTTTCACATTACACTCGCTCGTGTTGGCTACTGCTGGCTACCTCACACGTATCCGGCACATCTCACGCACGCCATCCTCATATAAACAACTTATTTGCTGTAGTTACTGTATACATTCGAGCTTGCTGCTCATACATTTCCAAATGGACTCTGCCGGCACTTGTACTCTTTGGCTTGAAGTTGCGTTCTTGCTTTCGTAGTCATTCTTTTTGTGGTGTGCTCGTTTCTATTTAAAGTCAGATTTCGTTCCACGCCGATCACAAGCATGATTTCATTCAAACGTGTTCTCTTAGTTGTGTTGATCAAACACAGCCTAAGACTGAAGTATGTTGCAAATTTTTGTTTCATGGAAATGGTGAACATGATGTGCTCTCATGTTACATCGCATTATTGACAGGGCGAAAATATGTACATAGCAACACCTGGCACACCATCGGATGAGTCCCACCAACCAAGTATTACCACCCACAACACAGATCGATGTCCCTCCCAACGAAGGACTGACGGGCGGTCTAACTCAATGCAGTGCAACTACGACTCCATCGCATCTCCTGTAGTCGCATCCTCTTGATCCACCTCCTCAAACACCAAGCTGCCTTGTTGCTCCTTCAGCCACTGTACACTCCGTCTTTCGTCCATGAAATATGTGTATGCCCGACGGAGGTCCTCGACGTCCACTGCGTCAGCCTTCCGCTTCCGTGCGATCACTTGCGCACAGGAGATCAGGTTAAGGGCATACCGCAGGGTCGTTGACGTTGCCATAGAGGTGAGAACACTCCGAGCTTCTTCAGTGAGGGTCACATCTTCCTCTTCGCACCTGCGTAGTTATAATAAGATCGGAAAAGTTTTATAGGACAGAATAATCGGAACTGACCGGATTTGAATTATCTGCTGGACGTCCTCCTCGGCGTAAGGCTTCGTACTGACGATGAGAACACGGTCGAGCAAGTCTACGGGAAGTCCGTGTGGGCTTCGGAATTTCGTTCCTCGTATACGTGACATTCCTCGATTTGAAGCCATGATCACCAATGGAGACAGCTCGTTCTCAAGCGCACGGTTCAAGAATGAAAAGCACTCAATATCAAGCATGTGTACTTCGTCGATGAATAGGACCTATGTTGACGTTAGCCATGAAATGTTTCCATCTAGAAGTGACATACACCAGGTACGATTTCGGCTTTGCCTTCTTCCCTCCACTCAGCGACCTTAGAATTGATTTGGTCACGAAGCTCGGGTTTAATCTCGCCTGTATCTCCTGCGAAGAGAGCAAGGAAGCCTTGCGTCCGACTGTTGATCACATCAATCTCATGTAACGACACTGTGTGCACAACCTCTTTTCGCTTTTGGATTTCGCCCTCGGGACATTGCACAAATTTTGTCTGCAATTTCGATTAGCACCGCTTGTATTTCAACACAAAATGTGGACGTACGTCTGCACCCATGGCGTCATAGTCTCTTGAACGCGCATATGAACGTCCAAGTTTTGAGACCTTCCCTGACGTTTTGTCGATCACTATCACGTCTCCTGCAAGAACCTTTTCTTTAGAAAGCGCATCTATCATCTTGGTCCCCAAGTCGTAAATAGTCTCCATATCTGTCGTCTTTATCGTAAGTTTACCAGTTTTAGTGGCCTGAGGAAGATAGTTCAGGATCAATAAAATTCAGAATGACTCGAAATGGTATGCATACACCAGTTAGACTGCGGTCGATCTGGATTTCGACAACCTCTCCTTCAATTATCTCCGTTTCCTCCTTAATGCGCACGCCAATACTCCGTCGTATGGCTTGTGTCAGTGCTTCCGTCTTTGACATCGACAGCGAAAATACCTCGCTAGCGGCGATCATTGTGAACGGCACATCCGAGCCTAGCGTCTGTGCCATACCTACAAAAACAAAAAGTCAGATAGCGTCTTATAAACTCAACTTTAAACTTGCCTAGTGCGATGGCTGTTTTCCCCGTCGAAGGTGGCCCCGCGAACAGTATGGCGCGTCCCGCTATCCGTCCTTCTTGCACCATCTTGAGGACCATGCCCGCGGCTTTTCGTGCCTTTGCTTGTCCGACCATGCCCTGCGAGTTCGCTCGCGGTTCGAGGCGGTCGTCGAGCCCCAAACCTCGGATATGCGAGTGTGCGCCTAGCCGTCATTAGCGACCAGTATCATGCATATGGGTCGTTCGCGTACCAATGCGCTCCATTTTAGTTATCTCCCGCAGCTCGCCCATTCCCGTGGATATTTGAGCGGCCTGTCATCGTATCAATAGGGCAGACTAGCGTGAATCTAAGAGCTATCCTACCATTGTTGCAGTGTTCAGTGACGATGGGGTAGAGAGCGCGTCTGTTTGTTCTGAGCAAATAACCACCTTGATCGACTTGCCTAAAATAATTTCTGCAGTTTCCAGTTCAGCAAACGTTTCTAACCAGCCATTGCTCGCTGCCCTACACGTCGACGGCGGCATGTTGGGTGTTCGCGCCCTGCGCACCTTTTCATCATTAGTTGCTCAATCCAGTTCGCGCGTCTCGAATAATGTCCTACGAACTACTACCAACTCGCTAGCTCGCACTTATGCTACACAGTTTGCACCGTCGGCAAAAGACCAGCCTAAGGCGACGTCTCTAGATGTCGACACCAACGTTTTCAAGACATACAAACCCGTTTCTCCCGGTATTCGCCACCTTCGTCGACCCATAAATGACCACATTTACGAAGGCAGGCCCGTTCGCCTGCTGACCGCTTCCCTCCGCAAGCATGGTGGTCGTAACTCTCATGGCCGCATCACCGTCCGCTTCCGCGGCGGAGGCCACAAGCAACGTGTACGTCTCGTTGACTTCGTGCGCACCGAGCCTGGAGAGTACGATGTCATCCGGATTGAATATGATCCTGGACGCTCAGCGCACATTGCTCTCATCAAAGCGCGCGACCCCAAGGCAGAGGGGAAGACGAAATGGAAATATATCCTTGCTACAGAGGGAATGAGGCCGGGAGATGTGGTTCAAAGCTTCAGGATGGGTATCCCAGACGACACCAGTGTCCTCCGTGCAAGAACGATTAGGCCAGGCAATGTCCTCCCCATCCGTTCCATCCCCACAGGCACAGTCATTCATTGTGTGTCGCTCTCACCCACTGGCAAGGCGCTCCTTGTCCGCTCTGCTGGCTCCTTCGCTCAGGTTGTTCACCACGAAGAGTCCGGACGATATAGTCATGTGCGCCTCCAGAGTGGTGAAATCCGCAAAGTCCTCCAAGATTGTTGCGCTACCATTGGACGCGTAAGCAACCTTAACTGGAAGGGGCGGAAAATAGGAAAGGCAGGGAGAAATCGGTGGCTGGGGTGGAGACCACGAGTCCGAGGTGTTGCCATGAATGCGTCAGTGCTTCTCCGTCAGTCAATTGTGTGCAGTATACTTAGTCGCGCGTTTGCACTTGGATTTTTAGCAAGGACCATCCCCACGGTGGTGGACGTGGTAAATCCAAGTCCAACAAACATCCTGTCTCTGTGTGGGGCTGGGCCACGAAGGGCAAGCGCACGCGTAAACCTGGTCCCAAGGGTCCTAAGAACAGCAATAAGATGGTCATTCGTGAGCGACCTAGGGGGAAGGAAAAGCGCACGGGTTCATAGAGGGTTCGCTTCGCCTTGTCTATCCTATTGAATCGAGATCTTCTGAGCATGGATTCACTACAAAAACGCACGCACGCGCGTTCCTCAAGGCATACATGAGTTATGACTGGGAATATGATATGTATATTTCTCTCGTTCGCCTGACTATCCCTACGCAATGTTGCGATCTATACCTTTGCTTTCAGTGCTCATTGTCTGCCTGTGCACGGTCCTTATTACGACTCCCGGAAAAGTGACGCATCTTTTGGCAAGCACCTAGCGGGAGTATTGTGTGTCCGGTCTAACAAGTTGGTCATTCACTACACGCACTCCCTGCTGCAGCACTGGCCACCGGCTTCAACTTGACTATCGGTTGCTTACGCTTCGCATTGGACACGCGCTGTAGCCCTTTTAAAAAGTCCCCAAGAATCCCACCTGACGTTAATGTCAATACTATCCTGGCGACAGATAAGGGCCCAACAGTGACACTCTTGATCTAATCTCGCCTCAAGGAAGTCTGAAACCGACAATGTGGACCACAGTAAACACGTCCTAGCGCGTTAACGTTAAGCGCGAAGAAGCAGCACATGAAACGTTGAACGACAGAACGTGTCTCTCAGAACTTCGAATGTGAAGACAAATGACCGTGGATTTGGCAAGCATGTATGCCACCTTCCGTTTTCGCTTTTGGATTAGGCAGGGAACACTAGTAACAGGTCCATTCCGTCTTGCTATACCTAAGCGCTGCAAAATTAACGGGACCACGAAACGTCATGTATTATGTTTCCTGAGGGTGAGCAATCAACTTCGTTCCAGAGATCTGACCGTTTTTCAACCTTTCCAGCCCTCCAATGATACCTTCGAGCCCGTTTGGAAGAACTGCATACTTG
>PVYE01000136.1:0-22231 GCA_002995055.1 Rhizopogon rudus | reverse complement strand
AAAAAAAAAAAAAAAGGAATCGCATCGGCAAACCTGAATAGTACCCTCTGAGAGCCATTTCTCAACCATAGCCCAGGAGCTACGGGACAGCTCTTTATTTTGCGGTGCATGAGGGCTTCCAAAGGCGCTTGCAGCCTTATGCCCCTTGTTCTCGTCTTCCTTGACTAAAACATCATGAGTCAATATGAGGGTTCCATTTTCTGCGAGCAATCCCCATCCAATTGACTGCGTCTCTAGTAGCGAGATGGCGTCGTAAACAATATCAATCGAACTATCAGTTACTTCGCTGATCGCCGCCTTGAGCTCGTTGCCGGGAAGGTGTCGGTCAAAAAAGTGGGTGGCACCGTAGCTCTTGACAAGATCTTCATTGCTTGGGGAGGCTGTAGCGATGATGGGATAAAATCCTGAGAGACGAGCAAATTGGATGACTGCAGTACGGTCAAGGTGCGGTTGAAAAGGCAAGTTCCAGTTCGCTTACCGTATAAACCCACACAGGAAGAACCGCCGATGATGACGATGGGTTTCTTTAATTCATCATTGCTGCTACTTTTCGCCCAAGGAGGGGTTAAGCCTGCTCCATAAGGATATTCTCCATACATGCTCGTCACTGCAGTATCTAACCCCACAGGAACGGTGGCTGCATCGTCGAAAGATAGGTTTGAAGGGATCTAGACGAGATATAACCCATAATGTAGCTCGTGGCTCCACTCGCAACTTACCTTTGCGGTAAAATTTGCAACGGTCAATGTGTATTGCTGAAATGCAGCCTTATCATTGTTAAATGCGCCGTGCGCCAATCTGTAAACCAAGGTTGAGCCTATACCTAGGAGATAAGGTAGATTGTCTAACACTTTGTCGCCTTTGCGGAAATTATTAACCCCTTCTCCTAGTTCTTCGACAATGCCAGCAATATCCACGCCTGGAACTGCGGGGTAATGTTTTAAAAAGACCATATGATAATCGACCGGGTTCAACGCAGCAGATTGAACCTTGACCAGGAGTTCCCCACTGCCGGGATTGGGGATGCTTCGAGAGCCAACCTCAAGTTTGCCCTGCTTCTCTGGAACCATAAGAGCTTTCTGTTGTGGAGACATGTCGAGGTTAGTGTAATAGAGGATCTTCTCCGCACTTGCTACTTATACTATAGCACAACAGACTTCTCTGCACTTGCCACGTATGCTATAGTACAATGCAACAGAGGGCGCACTTGCTCCTCCTACTATAGCACAGTGCAACAGATCTCTACACTTATTACTTATACTATAATACAGCCCAAGTACAGCCTTCCCATCATAAGCCGAATGTAGGTGATAGAATTCATATTATGATATCATGATGTGGGCATTATGAGATGTGTGACCCCTTCGGGCACTCATGCTGAGCACCGGTGTTAGAGACGGAGGTAAATTCACGTAAGAAAATTCGGCGCTCAGCTGCAGACGACACGTTGATTATAGATGACTTACGAGTTTCAGTCGACGGCGTGTTGACGGCGTGCTTGGCGATTGCAAACTTGGATGAATGGGGATAAATCCAACTACAACGGGACGCGGTCACGTGGTGAACGCGTCTTCCGGTCTCCGCCACCGCGTTTCTTGTTTGCTGGGGACGGCGTGTTGATCACGTTAAATACGCGAGTCGACTCCCGTCCTTCCTGACAACAAACCTCCATCCGTCGCCATTGAGGATGCAAACAGCTACACTCTCCCGGACCTCCTCGACGGCCAGCATATCTTCAACTGACGATGCCGCGCGGCGTACGCGTAAACGCTTCTCAACCGTTCAACTTATGATGCTGGAACAGCTCTTCCATAGAACATCACACCCGACGCGAGAAGAACGCGAAGCCCTTGCGAATGCTGCGGGAATGTATGTCACACTACTTGACTCCCGAGACCCAACGTGTTTTACGACCGTATCTGATGCGTTCTCACAGGGAAATCAAGTCTGTTACCATATGGTTCCAGAACAAACGCCAGACGGAGCGCAAAGTGGCGCTTCACAATGCGACGAACGTCTCCAACGGAGAATTGTCTTCTCCACCACTCGCACATGTATCTCATCCCGCACATGCTTCTTCATCACGTCCAGTCCACTCCCGCTCAGTTTCTTTCTCGAGTGTGCAAACCCCCCGGGGGCGGATAACGCCTCCTCGCCCACGTCCCTCCCTCGATCGTGTCGCAACGCGTTCCGAATCACGTCTCCTACCACCGCGCACGCCTATGAAGCCTCGTAATCCACATGCGTCACTATGGGATAACATGCCATCCTCTCCACTGGCACCTGCCAGTCCTCCCACGCGTGACTTGGTAGATTTTTTAGGCAGTGGGCGCACCCTTGAATGGGCATGTGCTGCAGCTCGACTATCCGGAAGGCGTAAAAATGATGAAGAGGAGACGGAAGAGGAGGAAACAGAAGCTGTAACACCGGAAGGGAGTTTGGGAGGGGTAGATTATGTCTCGAATAGGGGATCCATGCTTCCCACTCAAAAGCGCGTACGTGTCTCCCGGAATTTGAAGCCTAAGCCCATGGCAGGAAGCGGGAAAGGTGAGATTCAGGACGACGATATGATGCGAGCTGCGCTGGTCCTGTGTGGACTGGGAAAGCGCAGCTGAAAATCAGCATTGAATACATATTATAGGACTTCGGGTTAAGATCCATAGCATACCCACATACCCTGCAGCATTCCCAAAAACCACATTGGTATTTATTAATGTAAATATAGTTACGTACTCATAATCGAGTACATAAGTTACCTTTTGAGGGATTCGGAACTTTGCATGCCATCTACGCACCAGAAGTCAAATGACCGATGAATCAGTGATATCCGAGTCTTCGTTGGTCTTTATCATATAGTCCAGAGTTCTGGTGTAATTCGCAAGCATCTGGAACACGGCGGACAGCAGGAGAGGTTAGGTTAAGGGCGTGTCGCCTAATCGTCACGACAAAGATGCTCACGCTTCAGATTCCTCAGGGATATGAAGCGAACGGTTTCACCGACAGCTAGACTTCCTTCTAATGCTCTGGCTAGGGAAGACAAATTAGCCTTGATAGGTGTGCGTCGGCATCGCCCGGCTGGCTTATTCACATTAATATCTACCTTTTGTACGCTAATTTAAATCGGCGTCACGGTGCTGCTGGTTGAGTTATATCTGTTCCCATCCTCAAACGCATCGTCGGGAGCCCGAGCCCTGTTCTCTCACGTCCTATGTAAAGCAAATTTGGGATCTTCTAAGGCTCCAATCAAGCTTGCTTGCCATACACAGGTTCTCTGCCACTGCCATCATGCCAAATCCTGTCGTGGTCGTCACAGGCGCATCTAAGTGCGTTCTGGTTCTTGTATTTGATGAACATCACCTGATCATATGTCAGAGGGATTGGCCTTGCTGTTACCAGGTCCTTACTCAAGGAACACAGCGCCAGGGTTGTCACCCTATCGCGGACTCGAACACCAGAACTCAGTCAACTGGTCCAGGAACATCAGCAAGCATTGTTAATTATCGAGTGTGATGTGTGAGTTATAAAACTTTGCACATATCCAGTCCCATCTTTTTGTACTGAGAGATTGGAATGGGACTAGCACAGACGAAAGCGCGCTGCAAAGTGCTATCGCTCGCGGAAACGACTATTTTGGACAGATGGACGGGCTTATCCTCAATGCTGGGACTTTGGATCCCTTGGGGCGCATCGACAATCCAGATATCAGTCTTGACAGCTGGAAGCGCCATTTCGATGTCAATTTATTCTCACTTGTTCCTGCCATCAGGGCCTCTTTGCCCGCTTTGCGAGAATCGAAGGGCAAGGTCATTTTTATAAGTTCTGGAGCAGCTATAGGGGACATACCTGGATGGGCCCCATATAATGCCGGTAAAGCCGCGATGAACAGCCTGAGCAGGTGACCCACAAGGATTTGTTTATGGCACCTCCGAACTAAAAACTATGTATGGTGTTAGAACACTCGCGAAAGAGGAACCTTTGATCGTGTCACTTGCACTGGCACCAGGGAAGGTCGACACTGACGTAGGTTTGTGACTATAGTACTTTGAACAGGTATCTGAAATACCTACAGATGCAAGCTAACTTGCGGAGTGCGGGAGCGCAGCACATGACGGCAACAGATCACAAGATTTTTATTGACGCTTTCAATGACGGAACCCTGGTCAATCCATATGATGTTGGATATGTCATTGCTGGACTCTCGTTAGGTGCTCCTCCCTCACTTAGTGGTCAGTTTGTGCGGTGGGACAACGAGGAGTGTAGAGAATTCTGGAGGAAATGAACCAGCACGAGGGTAGCAGATATATAATATTGTGTTCGCCCAAACGAAGCAGCCCTCTTGCGGGGAATAGCATTTCACAGTATCTCCATTTATCTTCTTGGAGAGATCTTTCATCATTAAGAATCGGGTGTACGACCTGCAGGGTGGTACTCAGCATTCGCTTTGCCTTACTAGGTATCTGCCAGATAGTCGGTAGAAAACCTGAGCGGACAATATAAATTGACAGGTACACATATGCTCCAATTCGCACGGAACGTCCGTTTTTGCGTACATGATATATCCCGAAGCAAACGGCGAACGCATACTCGTCAGGACTTCTTGGAAAAGGTGGCGGGGATCAGATACACGTCACATTTCTTGAGGACATGGAACTCCGTAGTCTACCATATTGAGGGAACTTTCAGCATTGAAGACTCATGCATGTCAAGTCTTCACTCGTACTTACACATTCTCGTGAACATGCGCAGCATGTAGTACGGGAGGTATGTACTTAGGAGTGCGTTCGGGTTGAAAGTTGAACGTCGAAAAATAGGGCCAGAAGTCACAGCAGTGCCAGGATCTGGGAGGTCGTAGTGGAGTAACAGAACGAGTCGGATGTGGGACGCGGTGTCGAGTTATCACGATCGAAGTACAGCAGTTACCGGCCCCAACCCGGGCCGTCGGGTTTGGACCACACGGTCTTCCCAGCTTCCTCGGGTGGGTCCGAAGTTATTCATACTGCTACACGTCACATCGAAGCTTGCCCCTAAGCACAAAGCTTTAAAGTTTACTAGTACTCCATTTGATACCCGTCCAACTTGAACGCAGGGTCCAAAAGCGTGATTTCCCGCGAAAACCTCTCCTGGGGTTTCTGGATGCGCTACCATGGAACAAGGATGGTTATCATGTCCAATCATGCAAGACATCATTTCCATCCATACTCGACAATCCACTTATCAAGGTTCGTAGACTGTCATGATGAGTATCCTGCACTGACAAATCGAACTGTCAGATGTTCTTGTAGTACTACTAGCTACTTGGGCATACCTCTACAAACCGAACAAATAACTGCTGACAGCTGTGTGAAGCGAAGATACGCGATAGAGGAGATCGCCCAAGCAAGGCACGTAAATCCAATATCCAGAATATTCTGCCTGACATATGTTCCTGCCTCAGGCTACCTATGCTTGAAGAATTATATTTCAACCCACTACGTGGCACGAATGCTCAACGCTGCAATGTTCCGAGCCCCTGAAAGTCACTGGTATGTCCATCTCATCGGAGTGATTGTAGTCGCCCTCTCACCGTGCGGGAACCACGGACATCGCAATGATGCTTTTCGAGCCAACCTCGCCTCCCGATAAACCGATGACAATTATCGTGAGCCTTTAGTTGACACGTCGCCTACCAGCGATGATATAAGTATAATTATGCCCCCAATTCAGGTAGACCTGCGCTTTGTCCTGCAAACCCTCAACTTCCCCACTGCCAGCTACCATGGTAGGCTCATCAGGCAGGCACTCGTGAATTGGTTTTGACGTTTACCGATAGAAAATTTTCAGCGCAAAGTTCAGCACGAAGCCAAGTTCAGTGCCTTCAAAGGCACGGATAGTTAACATGGTATGGCAAGTCCTGACGTCGTGTGACTTTCGCTCCAGTTCTTTCTTTCATGCGCGTTGAGGCGGTTGATGATGCTGATGTCATGCTGTTTCGTTAGGTCGATTTACAAACAGAGGATGTTCAGCATGTAAATGTTACATTTCCTGTAAGGCAGTTTACTTTCATTGGCTCCTAGGCAAAGCTTGACGGTGACCGTAGACAACATACAATAACAGACACAAAACGTCGAATTTTAAGGGACATACAACACCCTCAGGAATAGAGGTAAGGTTACTGCTTGTTACTGCATTCACACGCCTTAAGTTATACCCGAAACTGATAAACTGCACAGGCTGAAATGTTGGATGCAGATGACAGAGCGTGGGACTGCCCCTCGGACATGCAAGACTTTGAACGCGGCAAGACTATGGTGTGGGCTATGTTCATGTCACGGTTTTACTAATCATAAGCAACTTGTCCATTATATACTCTTTCTGCGATCCGCCATCTTGATACCACGTGTAACAACATACTTCACACATTCGACCGTTCGCTGATGTGTGACATGACATAATGGTAAGTAGGTTCACATGTGAAGCCAAGGGCGTCGTGACAGCCCAGTAAATAAGTTCATGCAGTTTCACGAGCAGAAGTAATGCAGCAAGGGACTATGCCACTGTTCCATGCAAGAACGGGCGAAAAATTATGTTTTCTATCGTCACACTAAAATAGGTTCAGTTCGGAGCTTCACGCTGTGACGAACCTCAGATCTCATGTATACAATATTATAATACTCACCAATGATGAAGCAATGTACAAGTGTCATGACTAACCAAACCTCTGCTTTGCCAGCTGTTGGAACATGTCCATCGTAGCCTTGTCCTTCTCTCGTAAGGCTGCAGCACGATCGCGTACACTAGCTGTTTTGTCTTCTCTCCCTGCAGAACGCTTCTCCTCGAACCGTTTCCGTGCTGCATCTCGCCGTGCAATGCTGGTACAACATCAGAATCAAAATAACAAACAATAGAGACTCAAAACATACTGGTCTCTGAAACTGTCTCCACCCCCAAGGAGGGTTGATTCATCCGCTTCAAAGCCGTCGTCGCCTTTTTCCCTGAACGCACGGTCATCCTCTCTTCGAGCACGCTTCTTCTCCAGCATACCCTCCTTGCCGATTTCCTTTGGCCCCACCATGTCTTCAATGCGTTCTTTCGCTTCCGTGCGATCTCGTTTACGCTTTAGGTCTCGCTCCGCTGCTCGATACTCCGATGCAGCTTCCTGGGCGAGGACCCGGTCCGAGGCTGAAGGGAGCGTCGGACCCAGTACGCGACTCCTACTCCCGCCATTATTGGATGAACCACTAGCCCGCCCGTACGTCGCTGAATCAACTTCTTCACGGACGGCCTTCAGAGTTCCTGCATCCACTTTTGAGTCCTTGGATGCGAAGGACCATTTGTAGGCTGTTTGGTTGGCTGCTGATGCTATGTGGGACTCGGCATCATAGTATAGGGACTCTGAGCGTCGGTCAGGATTGTCCGTTAGTGATATACAGTCAAGGAAGACTCACTGGATAGTTTCCCTCTGTTCCACGCCTTACAACGAGTACTCAGCTCACATTCGTCTACACAATTAATGCATTCTCTTACCTTGGCAAACTTTCGGAAATAGCTGTTTTCTCTTGAGACATGATTTCAGAAATATCAGCGAGACTCACCTCCTGGCCTTCTCGCTCGAGAGCTCATCAAAGTACTATCGGATAGAGAATAAACACCTTAGCAATCAGCGCATCAAAGCCTAGCATATGACAGACCTTGTGTTTCTCTTCCTTTAGCCATAACCTAAATTCTGTGTTCTTCAAAAAGTAGTCGGCCTCCGATATGGGTGAGACGCCTCGTGGAAGGTCGCTGTCGCTTTCTGGGGTGGGCGACCGGTCATGATGTGGACGATGCTCTTGATTTCTATGAGAGGGCATTTCAGTTTTCCTTGCGGGAGTTGCACGCAGCTGCCACGGGAACTTGGAAGCCTGTTCTAAGTTGAGGCGTTGACCTCAATGACTAATTTACATAATCTCAGCCGCGGCCTCCTTTGACTCGGAGACTCTACCGCGACGACAATCAGAAAACCTCGAGCTGGTACTCTTTAGAAGGAACGACTATCTTTCTTCTTCTACAAGGTGTGACTGAGGGGGACTAGGTACTCTTCAAGTTGTTAAAAAAGGCTCGCTGTGCTATTTATCATGATAGTCTTCCAATGGTCGACTAACAGTTCGCAAAAGCTGTTCTCGAATCTCGTGAAGGAGCCCCCAACTTGGACTATCTCCCTTCTATGAGGTCTGGTTAGGCGAGACTACCAACCGCGCAAGTGACCGACGATGGGTCACAGGAACGCGTCACTCATCTTCGAACCTTGAAACGATACAGGAGACCATTCGATCGAAAGTCTCAATGCCACCTTTCCAAACGCCCTAATACAGAAGGAAGGAACAACTATTAGTCTGTCTAAGAGAGACTACCAGGCACCTGATGCGACTATCGCAGATCATGAGTGGCTTCAGGGATGTAAGGATCCCGAAAATGATACATAGGTTGCTACATGACGGTAGGAGTCTTCCTGTCGTTTACCAGATGGCCTATGCGCAAATGAATCCTTAGTTGCAGCTTCTCACGTGCGAGCGATGTTGCAGCTGCTCACACTGAATGTTATGTACAACTGCCAATCCTACGCAAGCGCAAATATGATGACTACTATTGGGGCTGCCCGGTGACCGGTATGCCCGCTCGTCCCACGATTCCAATCCGCAATGATATGCTCATGGATGATGGTATCACCAACTTAATATCATATTTCCAGGTGTACTTCCAAAGAACCCATCTTCTATGTACCTTGGAAATGATCAGCCGCGGCTTCTCATGCGTAGGTAATGTGGCTTCTCGCACACTCAACGTTGAATTATTCCCTGTTCTTCCAGGTTTTTCCGCTGTTGCTGCAGATTCATCGGACATCAGTACTGCATCAGTCTCTTGCGGCTGTGCCACGTCTTGAAGATGCTGTACGCGTTGGTTGCACTCGAGAACTCGTAGCAACAGTATCTGCAATACATTGATGGCTTATGCCGCCAGCACCACACCGTTTCTGGGACAAATGATCTTCCTGTACAGCAAGATGGAATGTAGTCTTGAACCAGACGTTTCGGGACCACCTTCGGGTTCTTCCGCGAGGACACTGCCTGCCGAAGATGTCATCGAGATCCTTTTTCAGTGTTTTCTTGATTCCCTGCTAGGCTATTTATCATTCAGGATCATGATGGTATTACAAGGGGTCAACTAACAGGCCGCTCCTTTGAAGCCCAACTCACACTATCTTCCTCAAGGTTTGACTGCTAGTGTCTGGCTGGGGGAAACTACTAATCGCGCAAGCCATGATCTGATTAATACTATGTAATACATTCAATACTAATGATAATTCAATCTATGTAGTTAATTCAGCGAATAAGTCAGTGTCCTTGGAAATGTTGTGCTCGCGGCGGATAGCATCACAATCTAATACGAGGCGCACTACTCCGATCAAACTCCTAAGACATATCTCCTGGACGAGCTCGGTTTTACCCCTGTACTCGCACATGCGAAATACCATGGAAGTTCATGTCAAGTTCGGTGAACGTGCTGTCGACTTCTTGTACTCGCTTTGTTCTTCATAGTCACGAAGGCAACTTTGGATGAGTTTATACACACCTGTGTATATGTGGCATAAATATGCTATGTTTGATGATACGAATGGCTCCATGTGGTGTGGTTCAGCATGCTTCGGTCACTCCTTGGATATACCATCCTCACGATCATCAAGATGTAGAGAAGTAACTAGCTGAGATCATGTGTCTTTGCTCCGAGTACCTGTTATGCCTCAGGCTCGCGGAGAGTGGAAAGAGCGAATTTGGAATGAGTATGACAGGCGAGTCTTCCTTGAAAATGGCCGAGTTCTTCCTTTCCATTGACAGTCTTTAACATGAAATTCACTTGTATGAATTAGTAATAATAGAGTCAGTAGCAAAGCCAAAGAATGTGTACCGTCAACTACACGACGTCAACATGTGCGGTTGGCGGGGACAACAACGAAGAGCGATGCTTTGTCAGTCTTGACGAGAGATGGCAGCACGACTGGCCCGTCTGCGCAGAAATGCGTACCGGCCTTTCAGTCAATTACATTCGTATCCCTCCTCCACATGTCTATATTGCAAGAGTCAAACGCTTACTTCCGCGGAACTGATTCGCATGGACTAGGAAATGAACTGGCGGTGAAGTCACCCTACTGCACATCATTAGACAATAGAAAAGCTCTGGAAGGATAATTCTTCACGCTTCAATGGGCGGCCGTTGTCTGGTGTGCACCAAACAGAGCCGCCGCCTATTCTAGGAAAACTGCAAATTTTCTACCAACAAAATTATTCGACAGACTAGGAGGTACAGATTGTGTACATATAAGTAGGTGAACCAGTTTGGATCGTGTCTGGTCATTGTCTTGCTGTAACATGTAATTCTTAACAACAGTGACGACACGAAAGCCAACGAATCTTAAACAACCTGTACCCAACCTCGTCGGCACGACCAATTCCCTCGCGACGCCCGACATCCTCCTTCTGCACCACCGCCAACTTCATTTCCCCACTGCACTCTTTACCACAGTCTTCATTTCTCAATAAACCACGTCCCCCATCTGGGAATACTTCATCTACAGTCTCCCATAAGCCTTCGTGTCTCCCCGTCGAACGCATCGCGATAATCATCCAAAATACTCCATCCTTTTTCAGCACTTTCTCCACGCAATTTTTGATCAACTTTGCATGCTCGGGATGATACACCACATCCGCAGCAAGGATAACGTCGTACGGCTCAAGTAGGGGCGGTCTGGACCAGTCCAGTGACTCAACCTGAACGGAGACGTTGTTTGTCTGCACATTCCGCATTAAGTTTTGGAGGACCGCAGAGTGATAGTCCGTCGCCACGATTTTTGCATCTATTCCCATGTAATCAAGGATTCGTGCGGTAGCGATGCTGAGAAGTCCCGTTCCTGCACCTAGCTCGAGAACGCGCAAGGGAACAGCTCCTGTCGGGATGCTGAGGTGTCCAGCGGGATCCGCACAAATACGTTCAGCAAAAATGATGGAGCTTGCCCAACTTTGAAGACCAACGGAAGTGTGGTCTGAAGACGCAAGCGGAGCATCATTGAGCTCGACAGTGACAGCCTGGCCTTCGGTACAGAGAGGAAACATGAATCGTCGCGTAAGAGCATCATCCTCTTGCTGCTCGTCCCCGCCGGCGAAACGTGCAAGAAGTTCGCATGCTTCGTCTATTACAGATACACGTGAGTGCTCTTCTTGTTCTTCAGCGCTGTCGAGTGCATGTATCCACGCATCGGATCGCTTCATAAGGCCTGTGAGCCATTTGATAGCAAAATCTCGCTCAAACTCGTCTGAGCGCAGGACGTCGACGTCCATGTCTTCAGCTTCGCTTTCTGGACCTCTTGCTGGTTCCTCTTCGTCTTCCTCGGAGGCATAACCTGAGTCTGGGACGCCATCGCTGTGCTTCAAGCGTCCCATCCGCTTTTGGTGAGGCACGTGGACTGCATCGGAAATGCTCTGTTTCAGTGCAAGTACAGGAGTGATTGACGGCATTCTCGTCGGAGGTGGTGGGGTGGTGGGGAAGTAAATGTTCTTCAAGTCTTGTAAGGCATCTTGTATAGAGGTAGTGCTGTGCGTGCAAAGCACAGAGAGTGGTGGAAGAAAAGACGTCGGGGGGCGCGGGTGGGTCATGATCTGCTGATTCTGCGAGTATATAAATTTGAATAGATGTCGTTTAGTATAGTCTAAGCGGGTATCGGTGCACCGAGTCTATGTGCGCAGTATGATCCGTATCGCTCTATGACCTTGTATCCCAAAGAAAAATGGTAGTTCTGACTCCTGAGGACTTCTATGTGTATATGCTGGATTTAAAAAAACGATGGTCAGTCTCTAAAAGGCCGAGAAAACAACGCAGGCTCCGTGAAAAAGTGATCAGAGCCTGCGTTGTTACTGCACGAGGAGAAGCATTAGGAATAGCATGTTGACTCTTGAGAGTGAAGTTGTGAGAGAAAAAGTGGGACGTGCAAGATTTTTTATGTAACGGAACGGAGTTCAGCTGTATCCGAGGCTCGGATAAGGCTCAGATAAGATCATACATAACGGTCCATCGGTTTGACTGTACCCAATCGATACTACAATTTCTCCAACACACCATATAATCAGATGAACGTTCAGTCCAGAGAGCTCACAGCGACCTACAAAATTGTCCCTCCCCCTTCTACGGTTACTCCTCAGTCCCTCTCGCAAGAGACTATCCATAGGTTTACAATTGAAGGTCAACCCGAGGGCTCGATGGGAGACTCCGAGCTGAAGAAGTATTACGCATTGCTCCGATCATCGATTGCAGAAGCGCGGATAAAACTCGGGGAAGAGTTGACTGCTTGGAGGGATGCAGTAGGAAACGCAGAACTTGGAAAAGAAAAGTCTGTAAAACCTGAAGTCGACGATGAAGAAGAGGAAGAGAACACAGAGGAATGACATGACAGACCCATCATCGATCACTTATGTATCGTGGATGGTTATCATCCTTCAGCGAAGGTAATTCCAATCTTCGCCTGTAAACATGTTGCTTCTTGTCTCAAGTGTTACTCAGATGGCAGGTTCTAGTCCTCATTATATGTTACAGTATTGCAGTACAACACATCGAGTGAAGTGAATAGGTTGTCTTAGCTGAACGCTGGATTCTGAAGCGAATCCTCGCAATCACGCCTTCCCCTTCCTCTTCAACAGTTCCTCTTCCTCTTCCTTGAGTTCTGCATCCACCTTGGCTCCTTTCGATGGCTCATTCCCATGGGCAGTGGCTGGACCAAGGGGGTCGACTTTAGGATCCGCACGAGGGGGGTCCGGCCATTGGCGGCTACGTGCATGCATGGCAGCAAGTTTATTGCCTATGCCCCGTTCGTCCCTGTTTGTCAGTTGTAAATTTGCAGCAGCAGCTATAAAACTGGAGACATACTCGGATTCGATATCCTCGTATATGTGTTGCTGTTCTTCACCATGCTTCTTCCGCGGGTGCTTATCTTTTGGCGGTCTGCTGTATCTATTAGATATCTGAGGTTGCTGCACTCAGTCATGGACTTGCCTCTGCTCACTCGCCTCATACACCTGAGGATTCCCGACCTTGGACATCATAGCGCCTGAACGTACTGACATTTTAATAGTCTGTTGGATTATAGGGTCAAAAACAAGAGCGAGGCAACTTTGAGTGTTGATTCGCAAGAGTATGTATGCTCATACGTTATTCTCGACCCAGCGTGACGTCAAAACGGTAGGACATGGATGACATCATGCGGTTGTCTCTTGTAGCATTCAGCCACCGACTAAAATACACGTCCAGAATCAAACCATATGCATACTGCTGCGACCGATGAGTCAGACCGATCAAAGGCTGGTTTGAGTCAGAAGAATTGCGATCGAGGTAGATCCTCCTGGATGGTCGCAAGCTTGTATAGTGCAAAATGATCATCACTTTTGAGACTGCTTTATGTACTGGGACAAGCACCACGAGTCAACTGCAAAGATGTGATCAGTGCACTTATATCCGGAGAAAAAAACATCGAATCCTTAGTCTCCCCTGCGGACCGTAGGCGAATGAAGATAGTTGTTGAATGCAGCTGAGCATCAGCATGAGACGAGGTATTAGTGTCACGTTAACAGTAACACTGGAAAATTGCTTTGTTCATCCTCCAGGTGTCACCGTGTCTGGCACTGACTGTCTGACAACTTAGCAGATCGTACGGTAACGACGAGCACTCGGAGGTTGCCAATGATGGGACCGTAGCATTTTTAACAACAGCTAGCGATGGTGTAGTAACTGGTTACTAGGATGCGATGTTTGTATGAACCACCGGCCAGCCTTTCAACTCCTGGAGAAAGCGGGAGAAAAGCAAAGCACTAAGACGTGCAAGCGTCCTTATCCGCCCTGCTTTGGCGCAAACCAGCATGGTCGCAAGCTGGTCAGCAATTTGACTTGAGTGCGTTAGAAAAAAAGACAACAACTCTGGGTTCAACTCAACACCACCATAGCACGTGACGTGGCCGATGCCGAGCGCCCTGATCTCTCCAGAAGTCACAAGACTCATTCATAATCCGTCTGTCTTGACTCTTTTGAAAGACTCGAGATTCCTGGACATTTCGCGCCCCTGGACACTCAGGCTCGCTCGCTCGATCTCCTCAGGCTGCATTGGTACAAATATTTGAGTTGGGAAACGCACCGTGTACGATCTCGGACAAGCAGGGAGACACTCCCTATGCGAAAGAAAACTTGCCGGTTGTGGATCGGGGAATACGCTACGAATGAGCGGTCATAAACCCATCTCGCATTCTCCTGTAGGTGCATTGGACTTGATTTGCAGGTGCAAGGGTTCAATATGTCGCGATCTTTGTGCTGTTCTCCCTCAGACAGTCAACTCTCGCGACTCATTCTCGGGATTTGCTGTCATGTCTACTTATCTATAGAGCTCTGGGCAAGTTCTTGAATGAATCCACTGGTATGAAGATATGTAGTACAAGATTGTGAGTGTTGATACAGGATGCAAATAAATAAAAATTGAAAATCAGATATGACTGCTCACGCTGAAAAAGATCACCTCAATCATCCGCATCATCCTGTGCCTGTGAAAGGGCTCGTAGGATGTTGGTAGGGATGTTCATAACCTCTGCAAATCTATCTGCAAAAAGAATGGCACCATGCGCTCGGGCCTTCATGGCACAGAGCTCTGCAAAGGCGACAGAGAATGCAAATGCCGGGCTGAGTGTATATGCATATGATGCCTTTACAGACCTCAGTTCCTCCTCAGAAAGAAGAAGTACCTCTGCCAGCGGAAACGTCGGCCGCTGTGCAAATAATTGCACGGCTTCTTGGATTCGTTGATCCCTGGGATCAACAACACCCTTGGCCTTCGAGGTGCTCGTAGTCATAGCGATGGCGCCTTGCCATTTCTCGTGTGCCTTGTTGACGTGGTGTCTGATAACGGACAAGTTGTTCTGCAACCCCTGGAAGCCGGTAGGCTGCGAAACTTCTTTTGCCCGGCGAGATGCACACGAATAGGGCGATATAAGGTGGGCATCGCGGTCTGCTCCATGAGTAGAGTTCCGCATGGTCGAATATCGCCTCAGAAACTCGTTACGAAGGCGATGGCCTTCATCAACGAGGACATCAAGAATGAAAGGAGGACCCTTGCGCTTTGCTACCTCCTGGTCCTCTTTGCGAGTGTCGCTCTTTTTGAGAGTGGCCATGTAGTGAGGCATCGATTTCATGGAACGCTTGCGGTCCGCCTCGAACACATGGGATTTGACGCGCAGCCCAGTCTTGCTGGCATCGAGACAGGTGGTAAACCTGCACGACATTGCATAAGGCGACCACCGTAACAACGCGAACGGAAACACTCACATGTACGCAAGCCGAATGGCTTTACGACTTGCGTAGCCGCACTCATACACGGCTAAGTCGTGGAAGCTCGAATAAAGTCCAACATTCTTCTCCGCGAGTCCGAGCAGTAGAACCTTCTGAAAGGCTATCTGAGCCTCCTTTGCAGACAGTCGAGATACTCGTTGGTCAAAATCAACGATATGTTCGACTTCACGCTCGAAGTTGTCGCTCAAACCCGATGGTGCTTCACAAAGGGGGGCGGTTCTAAACGTCTCCACGATAGGCTTAGACCATACAAGTACGACCGTATCTTGGAAAAAAAGTCATTAAAGATGATGAAAACATAAGAGGCTACCTCACCTCCGTCGTAATCTGCAAAATGACCAAATGTCAGCAGACGCCCCCAAAAAATAAGGAGAGGTACTAACCTCCACCACCCAGGTAGCTCGCCAATGAGCGCTGTCCTTTCACAGGAAAGACGATGACATCGACGTAGCTAGTCAACTTGGGATGACTGACGGCATTGACCTGATTCATATCTGATGAGGCCATTCCGACGAGAGAATAATTTTCTTACCTTCTGGACGTCCGAGGGTAGTCTGGTGGGATTCCTCCACACCTATTCATGAATTCTCAAGATGAACATCGTTACAAATCGAAGTGCTCACCAAAACAGAACCTGTAATTATATCCATCTGAATTCCGCTTTCGGGATCGATGATGTGTTCGGACGGTCGAAAGTGGATCTGGCCCTCTTCGAGGACGCCGTATGGATCTGTTGTCAGATTAGAATGACAAAGTCTGAAAAGGTGGCATTGAAAGAAGCTACGTACCTGGTATGACATATGCCTCGAGAGATTCCTTGACCGGAATGTGAAATTTCTCTACGTACTCGTCGAGCACAAGCGTTACTATACTTTCCAGCCCCTTAAAGAGACGCTCGAGACTTAGGGGGTGAAACCCTGCTTGAAGCAGCTCGAGGACAGTCTCATGCAACGTGAGCGGTTGCCCACTATGAATGTTGCGACCTCGAGGGCTTAAGGCAGCACCATCATCAATGTCGTCGATTTCATCACCGAGCTCGTCATTAGGCCGGAGTTGGCCAAAGCCAAGTGCGCGTGCCTGGCCAGCAATCCGCCGCCGAAGTCTGCAAATTACGACACGGCCAGCACGCTCTACAGCTCGCCAAACCATGAGCATTGAGTCGGCACCATTCCATTCGGTCAGCTGTCGAACTTCGTCGTGAAGCCCATCAGCCATAAGCTCCTTGAGGAGGTCAGTCGAGACACCGTTATGCGTCAAATTAACCAGGGTTTGGCTCGACAGTCGGCTAGGCCCGGTCACACGAGACGGTGCGAGGAGGTCGAAGATTCGGTGTGCAGTGTCAACTTCATGTAGCGGTCCAAGGTTGATCTTATTCTGTGAGCTACGTATCCAGATTTGTAGCTGTCCATCGGCGACTTGATACTCGGGATCTGGGTGCAGAACCCACATTCCCTTGGCACCAGCAATACGCCCTTGCACCGCTGTCGGTCGAGCCTGGTAGCGCATAACTTGCCTGATGGCCGTTAAGGCTGCGCCACTGATAAACCCGCACCCATCAGTCATGATTTTTTCGGCTGGGGGCTTTCCCTCGTCCCAGTCTAGAGCATCTGCGAGATAGTAATCAGTGCGCTATAGTTCAGAAGCGAGACAAAATGCTACTTTGGTCATCAATGAAAAAGATGTTCTCCGGAGAAAACTCGACGGTTGGTATCGAGGTCGATAGGCCGAGCGCCCACCGTGTAGACCATTTACTGATGGGCTACTCAGGGTACATGTCAGTAGGGAATCAAACCAATGAAAAGATACTTACCTGCTTGGAATTTAACTGCAGTGGATTGTGCCATTGAACAAAGTCGTACAGCGTCATTCGGTGACAGTCGCCGTCGTCAGGGTTTGTCTGCCGATCTATGTTCTCCTTCGTTTCAAAAAGATAGAGGCTACCATCTTTCGCGTGGAACGGTACATAGACGCGCCCACACAATACGAATTTGCTCGATATTAGAAAATCGCGAACTCCAGCGCCCACCTTCTCGTACATGAGGTTCTCTGGGACACGGACCTGGAGAATGCGTCGAGACCCTAAAAACCGAGCGAATCGATGCGATCGTCGAATCTCGGGTTTCTCAAGCTCAAATTTGAAGGATTTTCCCGCTTTCACGATGCGAGCAACTTGCTGTATTTTGCCTCCATACCAACTTTCTTTTCCCTCCCAGTCTCCCATAGTTCCCAGGCCGCGACCTTTATTCTCGACAATTGCGAGCTGTTCCCGATCATATTCAAGCCTTTCATTCGTGTTTAGATTGCGAATCGTGAGGTGATTGGAGTTCATACCAAAGTTCTGACGATGTTCTCATTGTAGACGGTTCCTTGTCTTTCATGACTGCAGTGACTTTCCACGCAGAATCTGCATTTGAACCTTTGAGTTTACGTAGACGATGCTCGGTCATATCGGCAAACGTCCACATTCCACGAGTAACGCCTCGCGCCAGTTCATAGAGAGTTCCCCACGCGAGCCCGTGTTGATCGAGGGCTATCTGAGCCTCCGCAGAGTGAGCGATGTGTTCGATATTTAGGTTCACGCCAAACTCGGGAGGAGTGCGTTTTCTACTTCTCCCCACTTGCGGCGAATTCACCTACAGCACCGTAATAGTACGTTGGAGGAAACAATTTTGTTAACTTACGACAGGTGGCGTAGGCTCTATCTTGCGCTTCACGGATGGTGGAGGAGACGTCGTCCACTCAGGTGCACGCTTCTGGCCCGTAGATTCGACTGACGACATGGAGGTGGTGCGGCTGGTTGAGAACAACGACGACGGTTGAGTGGAGTCACTGTCCGTCTCTATCACTGGTTTGCCAGTAAGTAAGAGGGAGGATTATCTCTGAAATGACATACATTTTTCCACTGCGCGGGCGTGAATAATGTATCATTCGAGCAATTAAGGCACCGTACCTTCATTGATCTCGCTCGTTTCTTCATCACGCGAAACCCGCGTTCGTGCACGCGTATCTTCCCGAGACGCCCGAGGCGTAGTTTCCTGTGAGAGCGAAAGCGTCTTGTCTGTGTCTTTCGCCAAGGGTCGAGTTGGTGAGTGATCTGCAAAGTTCGACGGTCGATCCAATTTCCAAACGAGAACCGCTGAAGCGCACCTAGGGCATCGATTTGCATTTGGAAGTCTTCCCAGCCGTACGAAAATTCTTCTTCAGACTCAGAATCATACGTCTTGCATGACATGATCTCGGCGTGCGCATCGACGCGATGTACGGATTGGACTTACCGTGGTCTTTGGGGCCATGGCTGGATTGTTTGAGTCACGCTTCAAACGACTTGGATCGGTTTCAGGACAAGGGTTATCGGTGAAAGAGCGTCTTTTGAACGCTTTCCAATTGATGGCAAGGCTGTCACCCCAAGACAGACAATCTGGGTAAGTGTATAAGTTTAGACGTTGACGTAATGTAAATGGTTCAAGATCAAAGACTTCGAATCCAGACTGGGGAAGTCCATCCTGAATTTCGCCAGAGGTAGTATCGGGGGCATTGTGGATATCAGGGTTACATCCCGTTACATCGTGGCTTGGTCGCACATTCATGGGACCGGAGTATCATTTGAATTCACGCTCAATGGTTCGCTGACCTTCAAAATTTGAAATCTTGACCAGCGATCATGTACGCTTGAGGCAGGCAGTCACAGAGATAAGAGGTGAACCTCTCTGGAGCTCTGACTCGAGTCACATCAATTAAAAACATATGATACAATATCCTGAAGCACGATAATACAACAAGCGAATTCACTTCCGGGCGAATGTGATCTGAAACGAAGTGAGAGTCGATCTCGAAGAGAATATATTTACAAACCTTGATTTTGTTCTCTCCATCGAGCTTGTAGTTGTGAAGAGCGTCCTTGGCAACCCCAGCGCTGCCTTCGTCCACGTATTCCACGAACGCAATGTCCTTTTTTGTTGGAATAAGCCGCACCTCGTGGAGGTTTGGATATCTGAGGAAGTCAGTAAATGTCCAGCAGCACGGAGCGAATGTACATACTGAGAGAAAAGAGCCATAAGCTGGTCCTTGGTGACGATTTCGGGCAAATTTTGAAGGAAAAGAATCTTATTGGGAGGCAAGTATTCATCTGGCATCTGGACATTGGGACGCTTGGCTGCAGGAGTTGCAGCAACTCCATCCACTGCAAAAGAAGGTCAATCAATACACAGATTAATGTATGAATCCATAACACCGACTTTCTGCGGCCATCCGCTTAACCTTGAACTTCTGCTTCAATGGGTTTGAGTATCGCGTGCGCTCTGCACAGAAATCCGCTATTATTAGCTCTTCATACACTCTTTGTAGATGCAAACTCACTTTTATGCTCAGTTCTCGTCGCTGTGTGCTGCTCGAGGTTGATAGCATCCAGTCGTTTAACGACAGCATCAGAGCGCGTCCGAGCAAACGAAATTTGCTAGGACAACCATATGAGGGGGCAGCAAGTTTTGAACAGAGAGAGACATACCATAGGTTTAGAATAAAGAGGGAAACCACGGACTTCCTTCATAGCTTTCTTCGCGATCTCTGGAGATGCGAACGAGACGAATGCTTGACCCCTCATTCTCAGGTTACTGTGTGCGACAACATCTAGCACCTCCCCATATGACTTAAACAGCCCTTTAAGTGAAGCCTTGAGCACTATTGAGCCGAATTAGTGATGGTCAGCTAAGCTTTTTGATAAGTCGCGATGCTCACCGTCGATCTTCACCTTCTCGTTGAGGTTTTGGATATAAAGCGTCTCAGAAACGAATTGGTCCTCCTCCGGCTGAGGCGTTCCATCTTCTGCTAGTGTTGGTTTGATATCTTGCGCGGAATGGGGGTCCACTAGGGCTGCCTGCGTTGTGGCCATGACTTGATAAGTAGAGCCGGCATCAAACACTCGTAAATGCAGTGCTTACGTAATCTTCTCATAACCTTGGGAGATCTCAGATGGGATGCGCTGAAGCTTTTGAAGGAAGAGTTATAATATTGATTTGGGATAAGAGTAAACCCAGCAGCAACCGCTGCGTACATGTGTCTACAATAGCAAGATCACAGAAAGACTCCCGTGTAGCTTGATTTCAAGTTACATAATTGAAATGCAGAGTCGCAAGACGAGGGCAGCTTCAGAGAAGGAATGGGTCTGGGAGGAACATCCAAAGCACGAACGTAGTCTCTTCCAGCTTCCTGGTCCATTCGTTCTAGACAATGCCTTTGAAAAGCCCATAGAAGTCAAACCATATACGTGGTACAAGCTGATACTACTCACTGATTTTCCAAATGCTCAGTCATCGCCCGCAAAACCATTTTTTCTGGTTCTCCAGGCTTGTCATGACAATGAGTGCATCGCCAAATTTTGCGTGGTGCCATTATGCTCGTGGCAGTTTCCTCCTGATCTTGCCGGAAAACTCTAGCCACTTCGTCCGGAATCTTCTGCCACCTTACACGCGAGTCATTGCAATGCTTGTCAGCGCAATGTCGAACCTGTGATCTCATCAACACAGTCCTACATCAGCTAGCAGATCAACTCACAAATTCTCGCCATGAACGGACAATGATTTCACCGTTGCCGTCACTGCATTCTAGACAGACGAGCCTAGGATCAAGATCATCAAGCTCAGGTGCTGTCACCTTTCTCCAATCTAGAGTACAGGTATTGAGGATGTTCCTCACGGTGTGGGATGCCTTCATGTCAAATTCAAGCTTCTCAAAGGACCATTTTCGTTGTACTGTACCATCCGGATACCCTTCTCCCAGCACGAATGTCTCACGAAGGCCGAGCTCCAGTTCATCTGAAGTCATGAGCCGGATCCGGTTGCACCTATGGTGTAGATACTCTGGGTAGTACATGTACTGCGGCAGGCCATTAGGCTCAGGAACGTCCTCGCAAAGGCCTCCCATGCATACGAAAACAGTAACAGCAAGTCTCTCGGATTTAATAGAGAGTCGGTCCTCAGGGTGTGTGTCGATGTCATGGTATGATAGCATTGTTGTCCGCAAACCATCCCTGGTGAAGCATTGCCAAACCTTGACCATGTCAGGCATCTTCTTGTGAACAGACTGAAAATCTTCCATGGTGATCGTCTTGGCACGATGTACATCCACGATATTGGAAACTTCCAGCATTCCGAAAAGGTCAACGGCAGTAGGCATGAGATACTGATGAGTCCAGTTCTCTCGTTGGTAGTCACTGTAGATCGTAGCTGCGAGGCTCTGGCGTTTCGCTGTGAGTTTTCGCCATTCTTTTTCTCGCTGAAGGCGGCATTCGCGGTGTTGCCGCATGAATTCAACCAATCGGTCTCGAATTTCTTCCCAGTCTAGGTTGAAAATAAGCGTTCAACCCATTTTGAGAATGCTTAGACACGAACAGGGGAAATGTCTTACCGCCATCTGCTTTCGAATGATTAGTTCACCTCTCTTCTTTATTTAAAGATAGATATTTCTTCTGGATCAAGCTTTTGCAGTTTAATGACCAGTGCTTTCCTGTCTGAAATCAGACAACAGGTGTGCCTCCCTTGGAGAGCAAGGGAAATGAGGTTGCGCGTCAATAAATAAATTGGAACTAACCATCACGCATCTTGCTCAGTGGGAGGCAGGAGTGCAGGTTTGGTCCATAAGTTTCCTTGAAATGATCGTTGACAATCTCGGTACTGAAGCACCGGTTAGTCAATCCATGGATAGAAGTAAACGAGATCCAGCATACTGCTCTTTATAGCATTTCCCGCAGTACTTAACTCGCAGGATCCAATCGGAGGCCATGGTGTCATTTTATTGCATTAAATGACGCTAGTTAGAAGACTAATGTAGTGCATTAACTATTGTAACT
>PVYE01000131.1:0-19603 GCA_002995055.1 Rhizopogon rudus | reverse complement strand
CAGGCCCGGCTCACGGCCTGAAGCCGGGCCTTGCACATCACTAGTTCTAACTTAGAACGGTCAATGCATGCACGGCGCACGCGTTCATCCAGAGGAATCGCGCTCCAAGAAGGATATATTGGGTTTGTCAGGAAAGTTCCTTACTCATTTTTATGAGCATTCTCGTTGTTGGAGATATGGGCCTTGGCAAGACGATGCGAACCACGTCTGGCAACGATGATCTCACAAGAGGCTGAACTCATTTTTATAAGCATCCTCGTTGTTGGAGATACGGGCTTTGGCAAGACGATGCGAACCACGGTCTGGCAACAATGATCTCACAAGAGGCTGGCTAGTGCGACGCTTTGGTTATATAGCCGCATGATGTGGCTACTACAACCGTCATCGAACTATGTAGCTGAAATCGGGTGTTGCCTCGGTCAAGAAGTTACCCGGGCCTGTATTGACCGAAACGTTTGAAGATTCCTAGTGGCTTGAAATAGCGCGTAGCTGATCATCCATCATGGAAGGGCTGTCACGACTGCGTCCTGTTTGGTCTTCTCGACAGTAAGTCAGTGCATCTTTGGTTGATTGGTACTTTCTGATGCTCAAGAAGCTACCGGATCTCGAGTTGATGGCGATTCTGAAACTGGAGAATCGGTATTCTCGGGTATGTATTTCATCCTTTAGAGATCCGTAACCTGGCTAACTGGACACGCCATTCTGCAAATCCATCTGCCATGAGGGTGGCTTTCTCTTAGTTTTGGTTTTGCCAATCTCTAACATTATACCAGGTACAAGCATGATATTGTCCCGGCGGGATGCTACGCGCAGAACAGCAAAAGTTGCGAAATCTGATTAAGGTTACTCAGGCCGTATGCGGTAGAGGAAAGCCTCAGAATTTAGAAAATACGCAAACTGGTCCTTGAGGAACCCGGCTACCACCGAAAATATTTCCGACGGTACTAACCTCTAAACAATTGATCGTAAGTATTTGACTACGAGCAATCTAGGAAGCAAATCTTAACATATGTTAAGTCATATGAAGTACGTTCGTATCTGGTCTCAACCTTCTGGCCTTAACCTCTTATTAAGACTCTTCGATCTCAGGACACATAATTCAGGTAAAGTTTAGTGTGCGCATGTTCGGGTAGGTGCTCATGTACCTCTTTTAAGTCTAAATTTGAGACTGTCAACATGAACACGCCTTACGACACCCCTCGAGGATGCACGTCCGATGGGAAAGATCCGACTTAAAGAGTTCCAGTATATAATTATACGTGCTAGCGCAGGCACCCATTCATAACCCCCGATCTAACTTGGTTAGAGCGAATAATCACCTCCAATCCCTGTTAGCTGAAACTCGCAACCGATGACAGGCAGAATGCTTGACCCAATTTTTTTTAAAATCCAAGGTAATGTTGCTGTTCCTTCAAGCGAAGTACCTTGCTCATTTGAATTCAGAAAATATTTGACGCTGCGAACTCCTTTCTATGTGCGTCCTTGGTAAGGCTACAATGCGGAGTGGGTGCCTTGGAAACCCATTGATGGCTTTCCAGGAAAACTCATGCAGTCAGTTCGCTTCCCTTTCCCAACTCGCGATCAGCGCTTGCTCATATCGGGACGGTTCTTCAACTTTTGCGGACCAATACATTCACGCTTCTGACCGGTCGGGTCCACTTTCTTAGCACTAACGGTACGCACGGCTGATCTGTGTAGGCTCTGAATGGCCTCAAATCGTGAACTTCCCGAGGTGGAATTATTTTTGCGCTAAGCTGAATACTGAGTATATGTGTCTCACAATTTACGTGAGTGGTTGTATGTCTTCTGGATACCTTATAATTTTGTATCTAGTCGGTTATGATCCTTACAGTGTATTTCAGCCGCTTTTTCTCGCACCGACGATTGCCACGTGCATATCTTCTCTGTGCGCTGTCGGATTGTGGTCTCGAATCTTCTGACCGGAAAGAACCGCATCCAAGAACTCGACTCCAGAGAGAAAGCCGCGAGTATTGTGGATTTTTCGGGCTTTCTATTCACGGGTTGATTCTATGCCACCGTGATGGTGCTCTTCTCTCCCACAATATTTCCATACCTTCGTTCGCAGTGCTTATATATGTCGGCGTTTGGTAGGGCTCCGTAACTGTATTCGCCGTCCAGCCGATGTGGGCGCAAGGAGAATATTTCCTGACCCCTCTGGAGGCCAGCACATTTGTTCGGATGGATAGAAGTCAAGAAGATGAGTCCGTGATCCTAACATATCTTGACCAGGACAAACCCGGTGTCTTCGATCTCTCTGCTGGTTCCGGTCAGAGATCGCAGGGCCATGTTGTAGTGTGAATGCGTGGATCTCGAAGCTACTACCTCTTGTGTCAGCTACGAGAGATATCAGATAAGCAAGCTTTGCTACTATACCACATCCACTGAAACGCTGGGTAGTGTGAAATCATGACCATATTCCAGTGCGTGACCAATGTGCATGTCTCGCATGACCTCAACCGTATCACGTATACGACCCTGCGCAAAGCAAAGCATGTCACCTGTATTGCCTTCATGATATATGACGTCTGTGGCTTTCCTGATTCTATTGAAACTTTTTTTATATCGATAATTGATAAACCATATTTCGCATTACTCCACCCAGCGCCGCCCCCGTTCCATTGTGGAGCTAGGCAAAGAAAAGGTGATCCGCCCTTACGAGAGATGTTCCCCATCTGTCAAAAAAAGCGCACTGAAAGCTCATCTGACGAGCGGCCTCGAGGCACCCAACTGAGCAACGACGCAAGCCAGTTTCTTAGTCAGGTAAGTACACCGGCCCTGACGCATAATGTGTCACTTAAAGTCACATGTATGTTTCGGCATGCTCCACATACGCCTGGCAAATCCTGGTGTTTTTTCGAGCACGAATCTTCGTGGGTAAAGCATTGGCGGATCTCTATAAAAAAAAGGTGCCCCACTGTTTAACCTCTCCGAGGGTCGAATCGATATGAAAATAGCTGTGAACATATGACCAGTTTTCAGGTAAACATCGCTAACAATGCTTGCAAGTGCGTGACCAAGATTCAGATGCATGGCGATGCACGTCTCGTACGGCATCAGCGTATCACGCACGACCCTGCGCAAAGCACAGGCATCAGCTAATAATCAATTCATAGCTGTACTGCAGATTGCTGAACCGCGATATCTCAGGCTTCCCTGTTTATGCTGATGTAATTGTATAGATTACTCACTCCTCGCTTTTTAGGGGTTGGCTAGAAACTTGAAGAAAATCAGAGTTTCACGGAAAGTGCACAGGGGAAGAAGATGCTCCGAGCTTAAAGTACTTCCATCCCCTTGGGTGCGTTGTCCATCAAGCACACGCACATCAATTAGCTCCTGTTTTCATGATCGGCGCCCTCCAAAACCCCTGCCCGCGCTGATCACATTCCTAATGAAGCCCATGATCATCATCAAAACGTGACCTCTCAAGACCCGAAGCCGCTCCTCGCTCTTGATAATGCATGAAGCTACCGTTTGACCGGGTTAGATGATTCTGACACTCAGTCTTGTCAGCTACGCATTTCTCCCGTACTGTCGGGTGAACTTTCCTTGACACTTTTTGTTTGCTGACCGATCCGCAGGATGAAGCCCATGCTATATCCCCATTTACTGCCACTTCTGCGGAATGCCATGTTTCCGTTTAGCACATCGTGTAGCCCACCGCGTCGAGCCAAGGTGACGGCGTATATTCCCCATAATGATACTTGGCGCAATAACTCATTTTTCCGTCTGTCAAAGATTGATTGCATCGCGTGTCTACATAATAATTGCGCAGTTGTTTCTTTGGCGCATTTCATGAACTATGTCGACCCTTCTTCGCCGTACGGGCCCCATGATAATCCTTATCTGATATGAGGACGACGATTAGGACTCTATAGTACCGCGGCCATAGCCGCCTGGGAGACCCGTCTACCTGGGCCCCGCCATCTATGCACCCGGCGAGACTGTTTTCACGGGAATCAAACTACCCTGATTCCCTATGCCAATGTATCTTCACGCTGTGACAGCTTATTACTCACCCCGCACTCATTGAGTCCCGCGACTATCGCCCCACGCTCCCAACGAACTTACCATTGTTAACTCCTCTCTTCACAAGAACTTTACAAACTCGACTTGGATAGATTACACTCCAGGATATCTCCTTTTGGTGCATACGGTAAGTCACTTGGATGCCGTTTGATTGGAATTGCTGATACATACTAAAGGGACATACGAGGTCTTGGCGCTGCAATACCTCTCTATCTATATCAGTCCTGGGCAACTTTCATGAGTTTTCTGCATCACACCACTACCTTGCTTTGCCTTAGTGCTACGTATATCAACGTTCGTCTGAACATACTTTAGCGTCCCCCGTGTAAGCAGATAATCACCATCGATGCCTATCAAACACATTACTGCCTTGGCAGTTTCCACTGACTTGCGGCTTTCACTCGACGTGTCCAAACGCCCATCTTGGCGCTTTACACGGAAAACATGAGCTCTCACGTTCTTATGCTTCTTGAATTCTGGGCTAGATCCTTGAACTCCAGGTTATGTATACTATGACGCTATTTGCGATCAATTATCATATCCAATATAGAAGGCAAAAAGGTCAATCCCAGTACAGGCCCGCGGGGTCTATAAGTTCCCGCATACGAGCCTGAAAAGCTACGTGGCATACAACAAGCTCACGATAACGTTGTCAGAGGGGTCTACATCAAGGATGCACTCGAATCGTCGATGTCTCCCCGTTCGGCGGCTTGAGAACAGGCTATCTTTGAGTTTGGGTTTGTTGGCTTCGGATCAAATCGCAACATCGAGGCGTGCTTGCTCCTGCTCTCGTGGATGATAGTCTCACTTGGGCCGAAATCGAAGGAAGACAGTAGTAGTAGTTCTACTAAACGTCCCTTTGGGATGTGATAAGCTGGCTGAAATTGTTTTTTTACTGACGTTGGTGACAATTCCCAGTTCAGGAATTCGCATCCCTATCAGGCACAGCCCGGCATCACACAGTTCTTCGGGCACAAAATCCTCGATGAATATCCCTGGAAATATCTCACACCGATCACACAGGAGCCCTTGTGTCAGAAGAGTTGGAGACCTAAATGTATTTGTATGCACTATAACCATTTTTAAATGTCCTAATCGATAAACAACCACGTCACAGTTTTGCAGGATTCGACCACTTTGGCTTCCTTCTCTGCGGAAGAGCGAACGGAACAAACACGTCAAGTTGATTCCGTTGACCATAATGGCTGTGCATCATACCTCCGAGAACGCAGCTAGGCCCTCCTGGATTTAGGAGAGAAGGATCAATAATCCGCTGTCTTGTGGGACGAAGATAGAAGAGACGGGACGTGCCTTGATATTCTCGCCCTCATATAGGCGTTTACTCACGAAACTCAGGGACTGTGTTTGTACGGCCTCCTCAGAATGGTGCTTTTGCGAAAGTAGAAGGCCATCTTTTGTACCCTGTACTGAGTCGGGGGAGTTACTGTTCATCTGTCGCGCGATCTCCAGCGCGGTAGGTATGACGGCCGATTTCTCGACGACGATGTTGACACTAGAAACGGGGAAGTGTATGCATCAGTAAGTATGACAGTATCAAGAAGCTGTCTTTGTGACTGGCGGCGATTATAAGGCGGCTTGGCTTACAAACGGAATCTGTCTCTGGCTTGGACAGCAGTGACATTATTTCCCAAGAGCAGCATCTCAGAAGCCAGCTATACCCCAATATTTTCTCAGTGAGCGGTGATGCATGTGAATGAGATCACGGCGTATTATACCTGATGGCCCGCAACTCTGGCTAACCTGGGAATACCTGCAAGAAACGAAACGCCGATTAGCGAGTTCTATACATACTCCCTCCGCGCTTTGAATATCCAAAATAATCGAAGAAGCCGAATGAAATTGGAAATGATATGACCGTTGGGGTGTTCGACTCACCTCCTTGAGCAGCTAACACGCCACGCTTGACTTCGGGAAGTGCGAAAACGGCGTCTTCGCTTGCAATAACGATATCGCAGTTCAAGATAATTTCGACACCACCGCCATAAGCTGAGCCATTCACGGCAGCTATCATGGGTTTGCAGGTGCGCCGGCGCGAGATAGAGGCAAATCCATGCACAGAAGAAGCGATAGTTTCATTTGCCTTGCCACTTGTCTGTCGTTGAAGCCAGCTGGTGTGAAAATGAAGGGACCAGGGGGTAAGGAACGATTAAATCCGGACGTGGCAGTTCCGAAGCTTACGCTTTCAAGTCGGCCCCTGCACAGAACGCACGTCCTTCACCGGTTATGACCACCACCCTTATATTACGGGCTTGAATATAGGTTCACGGCTGTTGAGTGATAGAACCTACCATAAAGAAGACTGATCATCAAACCAATTTAAAATGGCAGCTATATCACTGGTAAGCTGAGGTGTCATGGTGTTGAGGTGCCTTGGACGGTTCAAAGTCATAAGCATAACATGTTCTTGAGGGAAAGACACCTTGAGGGCATCAGAATGAGAAGGAGGGTGCAAGGACAGTGGGTCCCAGATAGAAGACATGATATGTTTCGATGTTGGTGGTATAGAGACAGCGACACCGGCAGCCGCCCACAAGCGGTATGAGAAAGAAATACAGCGTGACCCAAAGTAGCCCGAAATCCGAGATGGAGTACAGTCACGAGTCACGGTGTACTACCCACCCTACTAGGGTAGATTTCACAGTTGTGCTAAAACTTCGTGAATCATTATTATTTTGCTCTGCTACTTGAGTCCTACATAAAGCAATGTACTGCTGAATTACAAAAAGATTTCTGTTGTGTTCGAGCTGGACAACCCATTTAGTTATGGAATTGGTACAATTTTACTGTTGTATCCAGCACCACATTCAACCATTGTATCTTCTAGTACATCAAGTACGTTCGGCAACTTGTAATTGGCATGTACAAGAGCCTCAACTCGCAAAGTGTAAACTTGCTGTGAAAGGTACCGGTAGTACATTTTACCAGGTCTGCGTCCCAGAAATTAACTATGATCAAAAAAAACGATAAATAGCTAGTAATAGCTTCGAGTTCTCGAGGACAAGTCACACGAGAAGAAACAAATTATCCAGCTTTTACGCCGACAAGTATAGGATGGCTCCGTATATCTTCCGCAGGCGCAAGATGCGAGTTTGATATCGAAGGACATCGATTTCATCTTCAATGTTTTCGCTTCATGAACAAGCTTCCAGGTCGTCATACGTGCGGATAGTCCGACGAAGACTACAACACGTTTCTTAGACTCTCGTTTCTTTTGTTTTGGTTCATCGGATCAGGTTCCGCGATCAACCTCTTGCCCAAATCTACTCGTTTTTTTCCCCTTCTTCCCCACACTCCGTCAACGGAACAACTTGTAGTGACACGTGTGGTATGAAAATACATCATTAGCATCCACGTGGAACCAGCCAAGTAACTTCATTTCCGATGCGATGCAGGCCGCTTGATTGTTCGGCGACTGCAACGATGAACAGAGACGTTTCAGCCCACGGGTAACGGTCCGGTATAGAACAGAATAATATTGATGATATGATGGATCAGCGATAGCGCAATAGTCATACAAGGCAGACGGCAAAATTGTGAGCCTAAATACCCCCTTCCGCCCCGACGAGTCCGCATAACGGCACTCGGCACCTCTCTGCACTCCTCCTCCTCCTACTCCTGTGATCCTACAACTGCGGGGCTTCCGATGAGGTCGACGTAGACCTCGACTAATGTGCGCTTATGCACGGAAAGTAGATGTATGTTGATACAATGCGACAAAATAGATGCGAAAACGCCGATTCAATGACAACATGGTGGATGAGCGATGATGGAGAACAAGTGCCTGTAATGAGTCACGTTGAGTCATTGCATGATGTGGCACAATGGGGAATGAGACTTACGAGCAAAGGGAATAAATATAGATGAAAACGTAATGGGATGGAGTAGTGTGCTCAGCGGAAGGGGCAGCTGGGAGAGTGGGAGCCGCGCCAACCGCAGTGGCAGCACTGGGGTGCATTGAAGTTCGTGCATGAGTCATCATCAGAGGACACGCGCATTGAGACGGGAGTAGCATGAGAGAGGCGGGTGCAGTGATGTGAGGTAGAAGGTGATGACGACTCGGATGAGGATGCAGCCTTGGAGGACATGCAAATAGTGGAGCAAGTAGCGTGCATTGTGTTGTGGGTAACGAGAAGGGTATTCTGAGAAGAGTTGGTAGGTTGGTTGACTGGAGAAAGAGAGAGAATAGCTCCACCTTTTATGCGATTCATTGTGGCAGACCGGTCATATTTCCGTTATCGGCTGGTATAGACAGAAACTAAACGCATCCGACGGCCAGGAATTGAGAGTACTTGCGGGTTGTGGCGTCACTGATGTCAACCGAATTGGACACAGCATATGCAAAAAAGGCAAGGGAAGCCATTTACTTTCTTGAGAAGCACTTCCTCTCGCATGACCCCCTCGAAGAAATCAATAACTGCCCCATTTTCATAATTTGAGCGCCCACAACCAGGGGATTCATCCACGATAACCTTTCGAGGTCATTTTGCACCGGTTCCCTGCTTTTGGTCCCGAATTGACTTTTCCAACACACAATTACGTACAAATTATATCTAACTCAACTTGGACATGTTGCTTTCCACCAAGTGACACCGCAATAGAATGGCCCCGAGATTTTGGCAGTGTCTGTGGCAGATGCGCTCATGCCAATTTACCATCCATTATCTTCCACACAACAAAGCAAGATCGAGAAAACATCGAGGCAATCAATTTACCCCACTCACACGACCCGGCACCCGCCAATCGATGCCTCCTTTGTTCTCTCTTTCAACGTGTTCGCTAGTGGGCTGCGGCTGCGGCACCGCCGCGTGCCTCGTCGTTTTTGCATACGTTGACACCATAAACGTCCTTTGAAAGCCCCCGAGCCATCCCTTCTATACGAGGCAGCAAATACTCGATCCCGATCTTGAGGGGATGAACACAGGAACATGATGCACTTGTTCCTGCATAATCGCTATATCGGCAACTTCTCGTGATTATTGCATCCCCGATCGTAAAGACAGAACTCAACCAACCTGTAAAATCTCCACCGCTTACGCCTTCAACGGGTCTTTAACGTATTTACGTTTCGAAGACGCGTGTCCACTCCAAGCGTCTCTTGACAATGCCGTAGGTTGGTAAAAACTTCATTACATCCGACTTCTAGAATTCATTACCATCCAGGAAACCAATTTGCTGTCTAAGTCACTGCGTCTAGTTTCAATGGGGCTATGCGCTCTGCGAAGAAGAGCCTCCTGTTCGCCTTTTCCATCCACCATGCCAAAGTCTAATTCAATGAATTTGGTTAGCGTGTAGTTAACGTTCCCCTTGGCCACCCATGATGCAGTTCATAGGCGATTTCATTTGCTCCCGAGCAAGTGGGCGAGGAAATGCTCCGGATGAAACACCCAACCCGAGGGACTACTACTAGTGCGACATTTGGAAGATATTAATATTAATATACCCTTCACAATGACATCCGACACGATAAGATGGACGACAAACTCAGCGTAGCGTCACGCCGCGCTACTGGAAACCATAATTACAGCCATATTCCGTTCTGTTATACACATTGATTGGCACACCCTTCACAATGACACCCAACCTGATAGGGATGGGCAACAAACCCAGCGCCGCTCTACTGGAAACCATAAGCAACGTCGTCGCATTAGGTCGTATTCCGTTTTGTTACCCTTCACAATCTCATTCCGATAAGATGGACGACAAACTGAGTCAGCGCCACCTTGCTGGAAATCATCGTTTATTCCGGTTTGTCTAAGCAGCCGGATGAAATCAAGACCCGTAGCACACGAGGGAATGGCACATATAAACATACCATCGAACCAAGGTAAAACAAGGTTCCGGGTCGATCGGTCACGATGCCATCAAGACTTCTCAAGCCTTGAAAGGCACTCAATTGCACCGGCCATAATACGTTTAAACGCGAGTCTTCCCAGACTCCCCCCAGGGCTTCCGTTCATAACTCCCAGAATAACTTACAGTACATGTCATGTTTCTGTCACCAGTGCTGCGCGCGCGCGCGAACGCAAGGTTAATAATGGCTGGTGGCGGTGGAATTTGAAGGGCGCTGGCTTGTAAGGATGATGTAAAGAAGTAGACGTGGCAAAGATAACGCAAAACATAGCGTACAATCGGCTTCACAAATACAGTCTAGGCAATGTTCTCGATTCTCGAATCACTTGACAACTATCGTACGTATGATGCAATAATGTTCTATCCTGATCCTCGCACACCACTTCCTTTCTTTGGCATGTCAGCGTACCACTCTGGAATCTCATTTGCCTTAGGGATCGCGCGCCGGCGAAGTTCCCTGATCAGCATTTCCTCTTCCGTCTCTTGTTGTTTTCGCCGCTCTTCTTTCTCTCGTTCGAATTCTTCTTCTTTCATCCTAACCATCTCATCGAATTTCTCCCTCTCTCTCGCGCGAATTTCGGTATTAAGCATAATTGGTGGTGCAGGAGCTATCGGAATGACGTGTTTACGGCATGCAATCGAGGCCTGGTGAGCTTCGTGGAGTGCCTTGAAGTCAGGAATAGGATGTCCGTGTCTGTGCATGCTCTCCGTACGGCCCTGCTCGCTAGCCATAGGCTTTTCTTCTTTACGCGCTTCTATGCGAGCATCCAGACGAAACGTAAACGCAACAGGCTTTGTTAAGTTGGCAGGTGGTAACGTGACACCCTACATCCAAACATTACAGCAAAAGTTTTGATTGAGCGCACATAAGATGAGAATATGCTAATTAATCACGTACCGTCTTCTCGACGGATGACACAAGGCCAGTTCTAGAAGGGCCTGACCGCTCGAGTATCATAGGTTTCTTCTCGTCCACTTTTGCCTCATCAGAGTGGACACGGGACGTGCCTGAAACTCTGCTTTGCGATGGCAGTGTGCGACCAGTCGAGACCGCCTCCCGTTCCTTGGCATATTTGCCTTTCTCCTTGTTGGTCGACTTGATCCCATGCGACCAAGCTCGCGGAGCAGTCGATCCCGAAGGTCCCTTATAATGGGAATTGAATTTCGGTTTGTACTTTGTTCGCGCGCTTGGAAAATTTGAAGTTGGCCACCGCGAATCCCGATAGATAGACGCGCTATGTGCATGATTCTTTTCGGTGTAAGGCTGGAGGACTTGGCTGGATGACCCTGCCGAAATGGACGGGACGCGCTTGACCTCGGTACGTTGTGACAACGGTTTTCCCCTCTTGCTGCCACTGCGCTGGTGGGAAGGGGGGTCTTCCCCAGTGGCCGGGCGCTTGCTTGCTGGCCGCATGGGAGATAGTTCCCGCCTTCCTGTGGATAAATGGCCGGGGGAGGCGCCAGTTTCTGCTTCGCGCTTCTGCGGTGATATGTCTGAAAGCCTGAGTGGGTAACTGTTGCCGCTCTGAGCGTCCGGTGAAGATCGGGGATGACCAACCCGGACCGTAGGAGAAGGTTGAGTTTCGGTTTTTTCTTCCAATTTGGCAACGACCGCACCAGTATCTGCGACGAAAGACTTTTCTGACTTGGGCTGGTAGATGCTGGAGGAATCCAGTGATGGCATTTCCAAGAAAAGTCACCGGAGATCATATCAAGTGAGATTGAACCATAATAGACAAGAATCCCCGATGGCAATCATAATCACACGAAGGACAGATACGGGCATACGCAAGGTACCAGCTATCAGTTCCAGTGCAAAGGCGGTGGTATGGCATCAGTAGACGTACCCAATTGATGACATAAGTTTTTGACTGTAAGACACGAGGCGTTCAGCCATTCCTCCGGTACTTAGACGCACATTTTGACTATTATCTGATGTCACGGTAATATCAACGCCCGTACCCGCGGGCGGAACTTGGACTTCGGCATCTATGAGCGTGCTTCCTTCCACAGATGAGCATGCAGAAGATGACTGCACAGTTGGTTCGGCAGTATGGAGCTTGCCATCAGCAGACACGGGAATTCTGCTTCGCGCTGTGTGGTTCGCGTTACGGCCGCCTTCTATCGTCTACAACATAATCGGTGAGCACATTCTGATTGAAAACAGGAGTCAACCTACAGGATTAGCTCTTATTGACCTTGGCTTTACAGTCGATCTTGTAACTGCCGTATTGTTTGGCATGGGGATAACAGAGAATTGCACAACCGCTGGTGGTTCCACATTCATCGGGATATCATAATAATCACTAAGGGTCTCCACCTCCGCACGCAGGGACTCCAGGCGCTCCTCGGAGATGGTTGGTTCATCAAGTACTATCTCCTTAAGTCTAGGGGGTGCGCGCGGTGTCTTCTTCGTCTTTACGGGGCTCCGATGTCTGGAACGCAAGGGTCTGGGGTCATTCCTCTGGTGTGTCGACGGACTTGGACTAGGCGATCGTGAAAGCAATATGCGCGACTCTACTTTCGGTGTGACATCGCTAAGTTTCAATCGTCCGCGGACTGGAGTAGGTGCGATGGTGGCGAAGCTGGCACCACCAGCTCCGCGCAGAAACTCGCGATCACCGCTGTTGTCCGCCAGCAGGAATTCCGCGGAGGAAGAATCAGCTGGAATCTGGAAAGAGATAGATGCATCTGAGAGGTCTGGTAGGTATCTTAGGCTGGGATCTGTTTTGGCGTTTGGCGGCATGATCGCAGAGACGTTCGAAGTGTCGGTAGGGAAGGGTTGGAGAAGGCGTGGGAGCCTTCTCCTGACGCGTTAACTTCACGTGCATTTGATTTGACGCGTCTGTGACAAGTCCTGTCACGGTGTCACAAATGGCTGTCAAACGCTCTTTGGGTCAGGTTTACTTCAATCAAAGCAAGGTTTCTGTATCTGCCGATGACGTTTGATGCATTGATGACCCCCCTCCCGGCTTGACATCCCAGTGCATGCTAACGATTTTTATCCCCTAGTCTTATCGAACGAATGAAACTTTTCAGCTCAATCTTTTTTTTTCTTTCCGCAGATTGGATCTTTGAAGGTACGCGTCGGGCAATTTTCTGCCAGGGCTCCCAGGCGCTTTCACATTACTGCGCCCATAACCACACGCATTCCTCCCAACTTGTTCTTGGGAGGATAATACTATTGCCCTCATGGCCCAGTCATGATCTCAGCTAGCGTACGCGCATGCTTCACAACCGTTTTCAGGTTTCCGTCGTCCGATCAGTTTCTTGTCGACAATTCCAAATCTAGCTCAACCTTTGCTTATTGCAGATTGCTGATAGTCCGCCACCATCGTGATTATTTCCCACTCCATGAAGACGTCGAAATTTGTTCCTAACGCGCATCTTGACAAGTTGAACCCAACCTATTTTTTGCGCCGCGAACGACGGCGACAGCAGCGCGCGTAAGCCGACCTCTGACTATCTCTCCAGTTGTCTTGGCATGGCACACCGTCTCACAGTGAGTACAATCACGTCGAGATAAATGCTGACACGTTCACATATCACCTTCAATTTTCCTGCCCCTCAACAAACCCGTATTTGTTGATTGGATTTAGGCCAAATTAACACTTACGTCTAATTACGCATTTTTCTCACCTTTCCCCGCAATGCGGCGTCGGCAAGTCACTCCCACAATCCAACCATATGTCGGCTGACGATTCATGCCCTTTCATGCCCTCCAGAATTGTCTGCGTTGCTCCCCCTATGTTCCTAATATGCGATATCACCGCGTCGTGGCTCGCGCGCGCCCGGCAGCTTCCTTGTCCTTCCTTTCTCCACGTCTTACCCCGCACTACAATTCAAATGTCTGCCACCTGCCAGCACTTTCAATTTGGGGTAGATGACTTTGGGTTAAATATTTGTCACTCGACATTCCTGATTAAACGCGATGGCGATCCCTCGCTTGTTTTCCGGTCGTTACCGTACCGAATTTGCGAATACATCGTGCACTTTCATCGAGGCTTTATCTTTCGGTTCGACCTTGGCCGGTCGGCCCCCTCGCTGTCCTCTGCCGTTGTGGTAATGTGCCTCGAGGATCGATGAGTGAGGTAGTATATGACGCTTGCATAACATGTGTATCTAGGCACCGAGACTCAAAGTGGACTCCTTTTACCACATGATCGCTCCGCGTTTTCCCCTCTCAATCAAATATAGTCCAGTATTCGCTCGACTGAAGCAACGTGTATCAGAGGAAGGGCAGGAACACGCTCTTCGCACACTCCATCTTCCGGAGATGAACTCGTCACGAAGTTGGTTCCAAATAGACTTTTGGAGCTGCGAGCCTTGCTGTAGGGTCAAATGCACCCTCAGAATTTGTCTGAGATCATCTTGGCTTATCATCTTCGATGTCCTTCGCGAGTTCGAATGACTCTTACAATTCAGTACCACTTCGCGTCGGAGCAACTGAACTCTAAGAGGTATGGAAGACCCATGGAGGCATGCCTCAGGGTCATGTACATACGAAAGGCTAAGGGCTTGTAAGAGAATTGCGCCATGTGCATGAGTTATTCATTTTTTGATGAAGTCCGATTAAGCATCCGGTGGGTGGAGGGATGACCGTATCGTCCCAGGGAAAGAGACTTCAAATACAGTTCTGTATATCAAATACCCAAACCTTCGGGAGCACTGCCGTCTACTTTTACATGTGATCAAGAGGATGCCTGTCTGTTTGACTGATGTGGATGTCCAGTTGGTACTTCTTGATCTCGGCTCTTTCTTCTGGCGACAATCCATCAGGCGACTCCTCCTGCGCAAGGTACGAAAGTGTGTCCGAAAGCTTCTTGGCTAGAACGGGAAGGTATCCGCGCTCGGTGTTCGTATGTCCACCTTAACATCACCATTGATCAGCATCAGTACAAAACACGAGCTACACCATGCGCAGCTCACATAGGATGACATATCGACCCCTCGCGACGGCGCCAAGAACTTCGTGCTGGAATAACCATTAGGAATGTGTAAATGAAGAGAAGCCTAATCCCACATGTTGCATTTCCCCCGTGAAATACACATCAGCATCGACTCCGGAGAACATCGTTCCTCCAGCACCTGCACAGATTGCAACCGACGTAATCGGTTTATCAGTAAGAGGCCGTCCTACGTCAACTGTACGTTCAATATAATCAGTCGTCCATGATAGGCGCCCGGAGGAAGATAGGCGGAAGACCTTGGGACAAAAATAGATGCTTCTTTACTCTCTGCACAAGCTCCTCGATATTAACCGGGTCATCAAACGTCACAATCCGGCCGGCACCACCTTCCTCTCCCTTGACTTCTCCAAGAATGTTGACTTTTGCGGTGGCCTTCTGGGGACCCGTGATGCCTTCTGCAAGCCAGTCATTGATACCACCCCAAGTGGCATCGAGGCTCGTGTGAGGGCAGAAGACTGAGGTTCCCGCGGCCGATAGCTTGAGTAGGGAGGCTTGGAGCGGATTTGCCAAAGTGAGAGAGGTGATAGGTTGGAAGAGAGGTGGGTGGTAGGACACTACCAGTGCTGTGGGCACTTTCAGTGTCTCTTCGAGGACAGCGGTAGTCAGGCTGGAGAACCCTTGTCACTATTGTCCGTTGATTGCAAATATATACTTGCAAGTGATTTCACTTACTCGATCGTCAATACGACGCGCTTGGCGTCGGTCCTTGGGACGGGAGATTCTGTATGAAAGATATCAATGATATCAGAAGTTGGTGTGCGGAACTTGTACCTATGATCATGCCTACCTGCAGGATGCGTTAGAACACCCTACCATACGACTGGGAATGGTACCGACTTTGTCCCATGGCTCAGCGAGCCTGAGTGGAGCGATACGTTCCAACGCCTTGCACACGCTTTTCACCACGATGGACATCTTCAGACTTGCACAGAGTGGCACGTTGGAGATTGATTAATGATTATTCAAAAACAAGCGTGTGATCCCGGCAAGTAAAAATCGGAAGTTCTTGGAAGGTTGGAGCGTGAATAGCCTGGGTTACTTGGCCTGAGGTGCCTTGAAACGATTGAAGACTCGCGGGAGGCGTCTCTTGTCATCTACAGCGACGTGACTTGCTGACTATTACAGTACACGCTCATTCCCGAGATATGCTCTCTCAAATCTATCGATCGATATCATCAAGATTTCCCTCCTTATCCAGTTCGGTTCATACCTCGTCGGCATCCAGAATAATGAATGACAAGGAAATCAAAGAGTTTGTTGAAGTAAATGACGCTGTATCCTTCAAGGTCGTCCTTGCTGATGATATATCACTTGTGATCTGCTCCACAGAACAACCTCAAGGACAACGGCCTCGTTGTGTTCATCAGGACTTCGCCTTCATGCTATTACTGCCAGCAGGCTCTGCGTTTCTTGCGAGACAACCCAGAACTCGATGGTAAATCAGTCGAGTAAGTAATTTGCATGATATTAGGGAAGCCCGCGATTCTGACGTTTGCGGGTTGCCCACTGCACACAGCCTGAGCGAAACTGGCTCGCAACAGGCCATCATCAGCTACCTTGGAAGCCTCCCGGGTTCTGCAGCCACGTTCCCTCGGGTTTTCGTGAGTGAGTTATGTTTCATTTAGCCTGTCTGGTTCTTCCGGTGATGTTGATGTCATATGATCTCCCTAAAGACACCAAGTTAATTGGCGGTATGGACACTTTTGGCTCCTATTGTGTGGAGAGGCTGATTTATCTGGTTTTCATCAGGCTATTCGGACATGAATGACCTGGGCACATCTGGTATCAAGACCATGCTTCATAAGGCGTGAGCGCTGATGATCTTAGCACCACGAATTAATGACGGAGAGAGAATTATAGTTCAAGATTGTAACCATGATGTCGTACAAGCAGATCCAATAGAGTACCCGTTTCGCGATCTACGACGAGATGTATTTGATACCATGTATGACATGAATGACGTTCATGTTGTTGTGACTCGCTAGCAGCCTAGCATCTACAATCTCCTCGGGAATTAAGTGGTGACATTCACATTGGAGTGCTCGTACACATATCCGCGTTCACGGGGTCTTACCCCGCAAACCGGAATGTCAGGGCAGATCTATACTTATGATACGCATTTGTTAAGTCTCATCATAGGATAGACTCGTTGGTTGCTCCTCGGAATTGCGGCTCCGCCCCTTGCGCCCTGACCTGTCATTCAAACCCTTTCATTCGAACTGAAAATAGTATTTCCATCAAGTGTAAGTCGCTCGCCATCGTTAAGATCATTGCCCAGTGTGCGGGTCATCATCTCCATTGGGTCAACTTACACCTCCTGTGTTGGTACACCGAGGACAAGAACCAGAAGAATACTTACGTCCCCAGAAGAACCTTGGGTGTCAACTTCGACGTTGATCCGGGTCCCGGGTGGGGCATCTATGTCGTATGCAGGAAAGACTGGAGTAGACCCTTATGCCGGCAGGCCCAGCGTTGCTCGCTGCAATAGAAGAAGAAAAAAACAAGAAAAAGAAAAGTCAGCACAAGAAGCTCCAAAGCACGTACAAAATATTTTTTACCAGTTGAATAATGCTTGCACGCTCCGTCGGCGGGAGCATGTTGATCTGGTCTGGTGTCATCGCTAAGACGCGCATGATCATGGCCTAGTTTTTTTTTAACCCGTCGGAATTTACAACACGGGTGAAATTAAGTTCACCGCACCTTTTGCTCATCAGGGATTGATGCCAGTGCATCTGGAAGCGTGCCGCCACCCATGGGCTGTGGCGTGCCATATCCTCCGTAATGCGAGGGCGCTCCATAACCGTAGTTTTGCTGTGAAACTTGCCCGTGCCCATTAGAGTAATGAGGAGGGGTAGGCGCATGAGAAGGCACGTGTGGCGGGGTTTGCGGCGTTGGAGTACGGTACTGCTGAAGGTGAGGTGGAATGCTAGAAGCAGGCGCCATTGACGGGCCTGCATTCTGCTGTTGCTGTATCGAGGCCGAGTAGTTCGTAAGCGTTTTCTGGAATTGCCAGTTTATCAATCGGCGTCTCTAGTTAGTAAGTGCGAACAACGGCATACCTGCAGAACTTGAACATCTACAGCATTCATTTTTACCATCAAACCGATGAGAGCATATGCGATTTGAGGGGTCGACGCGAGGATGGCGCGTGCTTGGTCAGGTGTTGTTTTCTGGAAGACGCGTTAGGGTACCGACTGGCGCGGTAGTCTTTAGCACTTACCTTGAGAGTTAAGAGTAGTTCGATGAGCTGTTCTTCTTGCCCGGACATCCTGCTTTACGGACTCTAGAGTACGCTACCTAAATGCAATATGATGTCTTAACTTTGGAGGCAAGTGTTTTGATGACTAAGCAATGGCAAATTTAGGCTCGTCCAGGGTCATGACAGTGTCATGGACTTGTTTGACAATGTCGACATTCGACGTTCAACTCAACGCTATTCCAATGTACTTTGGGAACTTCGGGTTTCTTCTCAAACGGCGTTTATAAGACTCGAACTTGAGTATAACTAGTTGCTTGCGAACCTGTCATGGTGCCATCTAAGTGGCCATCAGAAGCCTTACGCAACTTTACTGGTTTCTTTGCCAAGTCGTTCAAATCTTCACCTCGTCAAGGACGGTTTCTGTTGCGAATTTTCCATTCCCCGCCCCGTAGGGTTAGGAAGCATCCGCGTCCACTCCGGCTATGGCGCTTCTAGGCTACTCTGCCAAGAGGCCTCATGAAGAATTGCGCCCTGCGTGATGTGCCAGCAGCGTGTCAGTCATTCGGCTACCCATGGCAAATACCGACTTCATACACTCGCAGTACCGGTGGATGTTTCATCTCCGTAACATCTGTTGTACCCAGAGCCCCCCCTTCACGTTAGTGACGTTACAGCTCCAGATACAGTTTCAGTTCTGTCGGCAACGGAACTGGAGATGGTCACCGAGCACCAAACGTTGATAGCGGACGATCTCTCAGCTTCCCACAGACCGAGCATACCTATTCAAGAACGACAGCCCTGCAAACTAACACCGATTATTCCTATTCAAGCGCTACTGTCCGGCTAACGTCAAACGCTATGAACGGAATATCAGAATGTAAGATGGTCTCTTATACATAGAGACATCCTCACAAACTAAAACTGGAAGGAAATTGGTTGAATCAAAGCGCCTAGTCAGTACTCCGGGGGATAACAAGTATGGGAGTATGTATTTTTTCACTAACATGTTGCATCATATCTTCACAATACATGGGTGCGGGGTGGATGACGCGACCTCGTGCATCCCGAAGGCTCCAGAAAGTTAGTATGCGTACTGAGGTTGATCATTCAAAGCGCTCATGTAACATGGAGCGTTTTTACGGATGCGGACCTACGCCGCGGTAAGATCAATTCTCTGAGGCTCTTGGTCACGCTTCACGTCTTAATTGCGCATGTGATGAAGCAACCGGAGGTATCTGCCAGGATCAATGAAGAAACAGAATTGGTGCTCGAGGCTGACGTTGGAAAAGTAACATGATAAAATCGTGTGGTTACTTTTTCGTCGACCACGCAACAATAATAATATTTTGGGTACAGGACTATGTTTGCGAACCGAGTGGTTGAGCGTCGCCCGGATTGTCGTTGAACAGTCTAAGGTGCTTTAGAATATTCGTTAGGGGCTCAATGTTGGCTGGTACTCTTTGCCCATTCTTGACTTGGGAATTGCCGCCTGGCGTCGGCATTAACCTTGCTTGCT
>PVYE01000128.1:0-13596 GCA_002995055.1 Rhizopogon rudus | reverse complement strand
ATTCGTCCCTTTTTGGACAATTAAGTGGGAAATAAGCAAAATAAGGGAGTTGAGGTTTTCCTGATGTAACATGATCGGGGATCATTTGCCCGTATGTAACGATGAATTCATTCATAACGTCAAGGAATGCGGGGAAGATAACGACGGGCTGTGTCACGGGACACGTGCTTAAGATGCACGTTTGGTCCGTCACGATCAGCTGAGGGAGTGAATTGTGGCATAACAATATTAGCATCAGTCCACATTACTTCAACTGTTCTGACAGTGACAGTCTGACTCTGCCAGGTCATCCGACTGGAGCTTTATGTACTGATTTGAAATTCCTTTTTTTTCGATTTCAGTGTATCATATCCATCGAGAGCATTATTGACTGATTTTTGCATGTCATGAACTTGTTTGCAGCACCATCAAGTACTAATAATCTAGACTAAGTATGTGCAGACGGGATAGAGGCTGAGGAGCCAGGTCAGATGATAAATTTGCCCCACAGACGCGTTTGAGAAATTGGACCTATGTAGTGAGTCTCCAGACCTTGAAAGAAAGAAGACGGCCGTCCCTTCTGTTTAGCACTCTGTAAGTAGGTGTTTCGATTCCCAGGTAAGCGCGTGTACGTCAGAATCATGTCTATACTCTAATACTTTCTTTTAAGCATCGCATCAGGGTGGAGTTTCCAGTCAGCCGAGACGCGATCAGCATCACACCGAGAGCATCAAGGGATGCAAGGCTACAGACGGGCGTTTACTGCTACAGGAGACTTCATCAGACTCGCTCTAATGAAAGCGCTGCTGGTGTATTGCCGAACGATCCGTATCAAGGCTTCCACCGAGTAGGCTGCCGGAGGAGGCATTGAAGGAACTACTGCACAAGGAAGGCCCACCTCTCTGGTTTCGGGTTCCTTGAAACGTTGCATCAGTGACCTCTGCACATCACAGTGGAAGCAAACTTATGGGTCCGTTTTCACGTACAGAGACTAAGCAATCTTTATATGTATTCGAAGCCAGTGAATCCACCTAATGTCTTCTGTTTACGGTGAGCCATACCTTATGTTGAAATATTTGCTCGTTCTTAGTACATAAAGCGCCTGTTGGAGGAGACGCATGACAAGGTGCTAGTGAAGAAGGCAATGGCTGCCAGGACATCGAGATCATGACCAATTAGTACTAGTAAGTGTAAATTCAACTTGAAGAAACCCTCCTTCGAAGCAAGCATTTTGTGTACGAACTTGAAGTTCCCCTTTTTTGGTTTCATGTACGTTACCCTGCGAGATGAGTGGAGTTATGTAGCCAATTATGGGCGCCTAATAAGTGCCGCGAACCAGGAAAGAAGAAATACGTAATGATATACGCCCATCTACGGAATTTGCAAATGTGAGCGACGTTGCATGCGGTCGAGCTTATATGTTTCTCGACCTCGTGTCTGTCTCTCCTTTTGTCTCCTCTTCCCTTCAAATTCGAACCCCCGCGCTCTGCAACATTTCTCTCCTTTCTCTGGCATATGGATGTCTGGCGCATACTCCCAGATGCCCCCATCTTTCTTTCGCCCATCAAGTCGTGTATAGCCAACGCAGCTAATTTACTTGTCGCCGTAATCTTGAGTCAGCTGGTCGGCAACGCGCCGCCATTACAATGGCCATGGACATTGTCCACCCACAACTACGCCAACTACTACGCCTTCCTGCCAGACTACCGGCTTGGTGTACCCACACTGTGGGGGGGATACTACACGCCTGAGACAATCCCTGCTACTCTGAGAGAGACTCACATCCCACGTGCTGTACTTATGACGCGCCTTCTGGCGAGTAACTCGTGTATTATTCAAGGTTATCGTTAGCTGAACAACTTCAACCTGCAGACGGCATGGGTGGTAAGGTTAGTGTCGTTTTTTTCATCATATTATCTACATAATGAACCACGCCTGGATCCGCAGCTTAGGCTGTCAGAAATGGCAGCGCGGTATCTTCTCCCCGTTGTAAGTCCAGCCCCTATCATGTAACATTCCGGGCAATCAACTTGAATACGTATTCACAGCCGGGATGAAGATTGTTTCTGGGTCGTAACGCAGACAAAAATCCACCCTTTTGTCCAACATGTTTTCAATATCACTTTCAATGGTATGTTAACCCATCGTCATTGTCGATTGCTGCTAATTGAGAATCAGTCATCGGACGCAGCGTAATATCCTTCCTGTTGGCCCTTCCGGTCGCGGACGCAGTGGCACAACCACACACGGCCTTGGTGGCTTCCGATTATATTCTCGCAACCCTGGCAACCCTGGCGATCCTCACTGCGTTTGTCGCCGATAGCCAACGAAACTCATTCGAAATCTTCAGCGGTCAACTTTCGTTTGTGAGATGGCACATAAAATGGTTTGATTCCAGAATTCAATGGACCGAGCACGACGCTGAGCGCGGCTTTGTAACACGCGGTTTATGGGCTTGGTCGCGCCACCCAGATCTCCTGTGCGAACTGATTTTTTGGGCATGTACATTTCTATTTCATTGGAATCTATTTCTAAAGACGCACTCGCGGGCACACAGTTCATCATCAATCTCTTCCCAATCCTCTCGCCCGACTCACCTGAGCTCAACGTCCCTCCGGCTTCTCACATACCCCTTTCACCTCTTCTTCCGTGTTTATCGCTGTTCTTGTGGACCTCAATTCGGACGCTTCTGATGGATTCCTACAAGAGGGTGCAGTATCCCGTATACGCTGTGTACCAAGCTCGCGTCGCTATGTTCGTACCTTTGCTCACCCCCGTATGGGGAGCGCTGCTTAGACATTACGGGAGAAAGGATGTTGATATGTTGATCTATGGTGACGGATCGAGTCCTGAGGAAAAGGAGATGATGCATGAGGCAAACATGGGGGGTCGCCCCGTAGTCCGAGTCGAGTTTGAAGCCAAGGTGGTGGGCGTTGTCGGAGGCATTGGGACAGACAGATTTGTTTTTGTAAAGAGAGTGTGCGTGGCTTCACGTAGTTCTCCTCACTTTGTTCCATTCAACATGTGCTATCGAACAATGAAGTGTCTACGCGATGAAGAGACATTTAGTGTGACTCAAGGAGAAAGGAAGTTAGAAAACTTATCTGACAGTGGCCCAAAGCAAGAGTGGTGCGCCACAATCGTTAACTTCTCTCTAGACATCCTTCTACGTTTGTCCAAATGCGATTCATTACATTGAGGTCTTGAATGTCTCGAGAAACGGCACTATTCCCCAGTGGTATCCAGATGCCTCTCCCCAAAACACACTTACTCTACCATCTTGGATATTGAAAGTACTGAACGAGAATCTTAGGTTGACCGTGTTTAGTATCGGAGATTACAAACGAACCTACTTTTCTGGGATCGCAGATGCGGTCAACAACGCAGAGGTGAGGTCATCATAGAGCCTGCACCGGTCAGAGGTGGTTCTTTGAACAGGTTTGATGAATTCAGGGCCTTTGTCAGTCAAAATGGAATGTTCGGTCCTGCTCGGTCCCGTCGGATTGGTACGTAACTTATGAGTTATTCTGAATCTTGCACCACGTCTCAGTGCAGAAGTTTGTCTTCTTCCTCCTCATCAAGCGTAGCCGTAGTTAGAGCACTAGTCTCACACGATGGGCAGCTCACCATTGGCGACGCGCCCTATTTCTCGGCGCTTGGCTCGCCCAATATTGCTTCTGACCACTGCCCCAGTCCTCCTCATCCTTGTCCAGTCTTCACCATTCATCTCTTCCGCCCTCTCCCATCCCAGCCCACACGAGCTCGCTCGTCGTTCCCAGATCCTTACCACGTGCGCATATACACGCGCCAAGCCCGGGCCTCTACCCCATTTTCATGCCCGAACTCAGAGCGACCGCTACGCTGAGAACACGAAGCCTGTTCTTGTGCGCAATGCAACTATATGGACAGCGGCTAATGGCGGGTACGAGGTTCTTACTGGCGACTTGCTCATGCACCATGGTCTCATCAAGGCTGTCGGTGATGTTCCTCTTTCCCTGCTTCAGGAGCTCGAGTTGGAGAGCATGGGCTTGGAGGTGGTCGACGCTGACGGAGCGTGGGTGACCCCTGTGATCGTGGACCTTCACTCTCACATTGGCGTCGGCAGTGTGCCTATGTTGAATGGTAATTTTGTTTGCCGTTTCACATATCCATGGGGTTTCATGTCCTGCAGGTGCACATGATACGAGCTCCCACAAGTATCGACGGGTTGAACACCCATGATGCGTCATATCAGCTCGCTATGGCTGGAGGCGTCACTACCGCGCAAATTCTGCCTGGGAGCGCGAATAATATTGGTTAGCGCGATCCTCGCTTATACTTCGCCTAATTGCTGATCTTAAACCTTCCCTACTAGGTGGCCAGGCATTTATCATGAAGCTTCGTCCTACAGCTGAGCGTTCGCCTTCTTCCATGCTCCTTGAGCCTCCCTACACCCTCAACGGCTCCCACTTTAACCACTCTCTTACACCGCGCTGGCGCCACATGAAGTACGTCATTTCACTCCCTCGATCTCTCAAACATATTTTTTATTCTTCCCCACTTCACGTTACCCAACAGACATGCGTGCGGTATGTTCCTAAACACAATTCATCTTCATCCTCCTCGTTTACTCTTCACAAGGTGAAAACCCCTCCTTTAGATATGGCATCACGCGCCCCGACTCTGGGTGGAACTTCCGTGCCGCCTATGACCACGCTCGAAAGCTCCGTGATGCTCAAGATGCATTCTGCACCAAAGCCGAGTCTGGTGCCTGGAATGACCTCGCGGGGAAGAGCTTCCCTGAAGATCTGCAATGGGAATCTCTCATTGACGTCCTCCGCGGCCGCGTAAAGGTCGCTGTACACTGCTACGAGGTCGTTGATCTCGATGGGATTGTCCGTGTGCGTTGTTTCAATTTCTCTCGTGCACATGAATGTCATTGTTTAATGTATGCGCTTCGACAGCTTACGAATGAGTTTGAGTTCCCAGTCACGTCGTTCCATCACGCTGGGGAGGCGTATCTCGTTCCTGAATTGTTGAAGAAGACATGGGTGAGGCTTTCATCCTTGTTCGTTGCCTTTTGCCATTTTATTACAATGACCATATCTTCGACCAGGGAGGCACGCCTACTATAGCGCTCTTCGCATCTAACTTCCGGTGCGTATTCATGGTGCATCTGGGTATATTTTACTAATGTGGTTGGTCGTGGATGAAGGCAGAAACGCGAGGCATATCGAGGGTCGGAATTCGCTCCGCGGGTCTTGTCTGAGCATGGAATTAATGTGGTTATTAAGGTAAAGTATCCCCTTCTTGATCATTATTCATGCCAAACCAACACGCATTTTTATTTGTCTTTGGGACCACGAAATTTCGCCAAGTTCCGTTCCTTCAGAATGCATTTATCCTATTAAATCGCTTATAAAAACTCAAACTCACATTCAACTAACCTGATACTCACAGTCCGACCATCCGGTTGTCAACTCCCGTTACCTCCTACACGAAGCTGCTCAAGCGCACTATTATGGCCTTGACCCTGCGCTTGCCCTTCTCTCAGTCACTTATACTCCTGCCACGGCGATGGGGATGGGCCATAGGATCGGAATGCTGAAATCAGGTATGTGCGTTGCTCTTTATGTCTGGTTCCATTCATGACTCAAGTGTTGCAGGGTACGATGCTGGTACGTAATACCTGGACCTGCTCGTGATTGATGGATGCATAGAAAGATCTGATCGGAAACTAGATATTGTCGTCTGGTCCTCTCACCCACTCTCGCTCGCTTCGACACCCACCCAAGTGTACATCGACGGTATCTCACAGCTCCCTCAGATCGACCACTATGTTCCAGGGGGGGCGCGCCTCCGCGCACGCCCAACTTCGATGCGGAGAAAGCGGCAACGGTGGCACACGAAGGTCTTCCCCCACTTGAGCCACGGAGCGTGAAATGAGTGCTATTTATGAATGTCTCAGGGCTTTATATGAGAAGTGGAGGCTCCAGTGGGGTGGTGCATGTGTCCAAAGAGGCAGGAGCAGTGGGCGTGGAAAATGGCCGAGTTACTTGTATTGGTTTATGCTCGAATTTTGCAGAGGGGAATGCTGAGATAGTTAATCTGGAAGGCGGTACGATCGCCCCTGGACTGACGAGTTTCGGTGCGTCGCTGGGACTCGTGGAGATAAACCTTGAGCCGAGCACGAATGATGGAAGGGTTCGTAACCCCCTCGATGGTGATCTGCCCCCCGTGCTGGGTGGCAAGGTGATGAGAGCACACGATGGGCTGATGTTTAGTGGTCGGAATTTGTTGTGCGTGTCCTCTTCATTCTCGACTCTATCCTATTCGTCTGTGCATCCCTCCGAACCCATAATTTTCACTTGCAGACTAGCCTACCGTGGCGGCGTCACCACTGCCATCACTGCGCCCTCTGGAACCTTCTTGCAAGGTATATCGACGGCGTTTTCACCTGGAGCTGCACATGCTCGTGTGGAAAATGCGAGCATTCTTGATGACGTCGCATTGCACGTGGCTGTGAGCATGAAGGCAAGTGCAAGTGTGAGCACACAGATCGCAGCACTCAGGAACATGTTGTTCGGGGAGGACGAGGATGAGGTGCTGAGGAGAGTTAGGAAGGTATGTGCATTTCTTCCTTTCCTGTTGGCATATTTTGCGTCAATCTCCGCATTGGATGACACTGATATTAGGAATCAAGGGCGAAACCACACTCGTTGTGGACGTTGAGAATGCAGACATTATGGCAACGCTACTCAGGCTCAAGGATGAATTTGAGAGTCATTCCGGACGGAGCCTTCGTTTGACCTTTTCAGGGGGCACCGAAGCGCATCTCCTTGCGCACGAGATTGCGAGGGCAGGCGTGAGCGTGATTGTCACCCGGAGTAAGCCGTTCCCGAAGACCTGGGAGCAGCAAAGGATGTGAGTGCCCAGTCGTTTCCTGTTTCTTCTTTGGACTGTCCAACAGTATTTTCCTTGTCCTCATTCGGTTAAGCGGTGTTAATTGGATAACGTAGACTCGCTGGCCCGCCGATCACGAATGAGAACTTGGTAGGTGTGCTCTTGAAAGCTGGTGTCAATGTCGGCATTGGCGTTGTTGAGGAGTACAATGTACGGAATACGCGCTTTGAAGTTGGTTGGGTGCGTTTTTCTGGTCTTCTTTCCATGTCCAATTCGCCTAACACCAATTCCAGTCCTTGCTGACGTCTAATGGTGCTATCAACTATATGACGGCTCTGGCGCTCACGACCACAAACCTCGAGAGGGCACTCGGCGTTCAGAGGGAGATGCCCCAGGACCTCGTGGCATATCGTGGCGGGGACGTGTTCGAGTTTGAAGCCAAGGTGGTGGGTGTTATATCGGAGACGTTGAGGCGGACAGATTTGTTTGTGTGAGGATGGATGGATACGAGGCAAAATGCATGTCAGAATTGCAAACCAGAATGAAGATGCAGTTTCGGCGGATATTGTTTTAGTATGCGCGCCCACTGCAGTCTATGATGAAGTGTTCAAGACTCCGCAGGACTGAACTTTGTTCTGCATCCTTCTGCCAGCTGCCAGTGCGTTCATGTACGGGCTAATTACGCTACGCAATAACTGACATTTCTGTTGACAAGATAAGTATTATACAAATCATTTGGAAATAAAATTCCTTTTGCACGGTGACTTCTGCTGACCTGGCACCGCTCCCCCGCAGGGTCAGGGAACGTTCTACCTGCCGTTCCGTGCACACCCGTTGTCTTATCACCACGCCCTGGCTATTTTCTGAGGCAGTAGCCGGATTACTTACACGTTCCTTCTTGTACATGGAATGCTTGTAGCAACGCCGAGCTGAGGATTGACTGAAGGAGGGAACATAAGCGGAATTTTCAAGGACTGAACTATTCCAGCGATGGGCTAATTGAGCATGAAGGTGAATGCATTTTGCAAATATTGAGTGTCGTTCGTCAATGACTTCGACAGGGGATGTTTTCGGTGAGGCTCGCCCCAGTCTGAGCGTAGTTCGATGCTTCTGAATGCTGGACTTAGAGGCCCAAGGAGAATATTTACTGTTATTGCAGAGCTGACAGAGGTATACTTACATAGATGATCATCGATTCTCATTCTGGAACTCCAGCATATGGACAGGGGGTTTGCGATCACCGGGGGATATTAATCGAACCTGAAGTGGAGAGATGAGGAACGTTCTCTCTCCGAAGTGGTCCAATACCTCAGAATTTCTTATCAAGTATGGCTAATAAGCAGCAGTCATTCAATCCACGTTCTCGCTGGTATCCTCGCCGTTTAGTTCATGTTCACTCAAACACTATGTCTATGTGCTCGTCCCCGAGACCTGCCCCTGGTGTCTATGCCATCATCAATAGGGTTCTCTCGCCCAACGACAAAAGACTTGCTATCACTTTCAACGGTCCAGATCAGCCTGCAACTGCAACTGTCAGAACTGACGGTCCTGCTCAGCGTGTACGTATTTGTTATGTTACTTATGCATCTTATACATGTATTACATTTGTAGTGGGTTATTGCGAACTACAACACGAAAACCCAGTCTGTGAGTCCCAAGAGCGCCCAGAACCTTCAAGCTGCTTGGGGTTCTGGCTTCGTGACGGTGCTTCCAGCGGGAAAATATGTATGGACCATCAGGGAGACCGACACAGGATACACGTGAATTCTGCTTCGTGTTTCGTTTATGGACGATGTAAGCTAATTGATCGTTAGTATTCAGGATGGTGGAGTAACCGCGTTTTGGGGAGTTGAAGAAGCCATCGATGGCGCAGAGGTGAGCTTCACCGGCTAATTAACACATGTTTTTCTGAGGACCGAGCTACACAGGTCACCATAGGAGTCGGCACTGGCAACGAAAAGCAGAGGTGGTTCTTTGAAAGTGTTTGAAAATGTCTCAATACCGAGCAATAGCACCGTTTCTCGAGATATTTGACATCAATGTACAATATAGTATTGTGATAAACGTGGATCATGTTCTTATGAGCTCATGTCGGATAGCTGGGCTCTGCACTCGCACATATGTGGGTACATAAATAAGCAACACGACAACGATCACCCCGCCCCTGTGATAAAGTACCAATACCCCACTACAGGCCTTACACTATCCCGCATCCCGTTCCTAAACAGCTCTGACTTATCATTCGAGCAAATCTGCGCTCCCACTGCACCCGCAACGATTACCGTATCAAACAATTCCCCATTATCATCTAACTTCACATCTAGATGTGCGTACCCACATGGCACGGACGAATCGTCAATCGTCGGGTACGGCATCCCGTCAAGCACGAGGAACGGGCGCCACGCCGCGCGCACGGTGTACACTGCGGCGAATTGCGCAGCACTCAACGTTCGTGGATCTGCGGGACGTAACAGTTTCTTCCGTGCATCATCCCGCATTCGCTCGGCGTTCAACTGCAGACCTTGCCATAAGCCTTGCTCATTGAACACGCAGAACGCAGTAATCCAGCCTGAGAGGTAGGTCGACCCGCTCCCGTCGCTCTCATAGCGTGCAACCCTGGACCAGAAGTCGAGATTTTCCGGGGTGGACGGCGCTAGGAAGGCTGTCACGAACCGACTGATGATGGGGTGCAGAAGGTGGTACCATGCTATCGTTTCTATGCCATATAACTTCAGCCGCTCTAGTCGCTCAAGGATAGCCTCCCAGTCATGCCTCTCGCCAAGGAGCGTCACACGCGGTACCCCACAGCGCAGCATAAATGTATAGCGGAAATACTCCTTCATCGTCGCCATCATAGACATCGCATACACAGTCCTGTCTACGTCCGTCGTCGTCGAAAACTCAGGCATAATCCAGTCCCTCAGCATCGGATCAACCACGCGCGTGTGCATGAGGTCTGTCATCTGGTGTGCCAGTGCAAAATCTGCCGTATCGCGGTTTCCGCCGCCGACGATGATAAGTTCTTCCTGGCCTTCATGTGCGACAAAGTGGCCGCGGAACTGCTCGGCATGTGCATTGACAAAGAAGCTGAATTGGGTAAGGATTGCGACCCAGACGTCGTCTGGGCGAATGATGAGCCCACGATGGTTATTATACGCCTCGAGCACGGTATGCACAAACCCGTTCGCCTTTGGCATGATGTCCCGTACCGCATCGAGCTCAGTGGGGAGGGAAGTGCGGAGGAGGTGGACACACCGCTGAAATTGCTCAGGGGAGGTCTTTTCGAGGGCTGTGAGATAAGGGTTTTGGCCGAGAGGGATCTGGAGGCGGTAGTCTTCTGTGAATGACTCGGCAGGGTGACTGGCAGGGCAGAATGAAATAACGCCAGGAGGAAGTTCTTGATACTGAGAACAAGTCTAGGCGCTCGGTATGTTTCATCATTGGGAATGTAAAGAACGTACCGTGCTAAGTGGGGGAACGAACTCAAAAGAAGTCACAGTAGGGGATGATATCGGGGGGTACTCATATGGAGACATGAGGGGTGAACGGAATGTGGGTGAAACGGGCTTGTGAGACCTTTTCTGGAGTTTTGAAGACCTGACGAAGCCTGAAAGAGTCTCTGTAGCAGCGGTAGATGTAAAAACGGCAGATGTAGCTTCTTCTTTGAACTTGCTGCCTGCAGCGAGATGCAAGCCAAGGCTAGCGCTGATTGGCGAAAGTGGTGGTGACTTTGGAGGGGGTGTTGGAGGCCGGTCAGTATCTCTCGATTTCGAGAAGATACGTCCGAGCGATAATTTGCGAGTCATGAGCCGAAAAAGGGGTGTGTGTGCAAATGATGTCTAGTTGGCAATATGTGGGCGTCGAGGAAAGTAAGATGTCAACAGGGATTCTGTAGTACTACTGTCTCGCGCGCCTATTATGAGTAGTACAAAAATGGATCGGGACTGGAGCAGAAGTCCAGGATGTTCAGCTGACCTTGGAAGATCAGGTTAAGTTAAGGCAGCTGATCAGTGCTCCTTACTTATCCATGATAGATATTGTTGAACGCGCTTCCCTGTGACCGTGATGACCCGAATAGATTCCACAGTATTCGACTAGGGAAGAGTTAAGGAAACACAATACTGCTATCAATCTGGATGCAAGACTCGTTTTTGGGTAGCTGTGCGCTGATAAAACCGACTAGTACTTCACTGGGTACTTGAAGCAATTGAAGTCGGAAGTGACGAAGAGTAGCGGCGCTTGATCATGCACATGCGTCACCACGTGGTAAAATTGGTCAACCAAGTCCCTTGAAACTTGAAGGACTTCAATGGAACTTCAACTGACCTGCAGGATAATTTCACCAGCACTGATTTCGTAGTCACTGCACAGCCACGGCACATGCTCGCAGTGCTCAGGTCGTTGTGGTCTGAATCACGCTAGGCCGGTTACGGGCCACGGCTCATTAAGGGTCCAGGGCTTTTCGACGGAAGCTCTTCGCGTCGCGTGCCGCCATGACAATTGTGATTATGCATTTTGCCACGCTGACTTGGGGGATGCGATAGGTCTGACGGTCATACTAGTAAGTGCTGCTTTTTAGACGTGAAAATTTGGTGACAAAATGCGTAGTATACGTAGGTGGCTTCCAACAAATTTGACTTCGTCGCTCCAAGTTGATCAATGATGATCGATGATCCCAACCACGACGAAAAGCAATCTTTTAGGCTGCATTCAAAACGTAACCCCCATGGAACAGTGTTCGCTTCCGTGATGTTGCGAGAACTATAAGAATTCAGTGGTTCTATGTCCCAGTCATGAAAATGGTTCTCTCCAAATCCCTCTCTCTTCTCCTGCCGGCGCTCGCCTTCCTATCATTGTCAGCGAGGGCTTCGCCTCATCCTCGGGCAATACCGAGGACGGCTGCTCTCAAGCTGGCCGTTAAATTCAATTCAAACGGGATCAAGAATGTTGCTGCTGCAGATCGGGCTCGAGTCCAAGCCTTACTACAAGATGGCGCCAGCTCTTCCATCAATGCAACCAATACCATGCTGATATACACCGCTGACATTGGTGTGGGGACTCCACCGACGGACTGTAAGTTTTTCATGATCCATGAATTTCTTGATGGACCACCTGTCTCTTGCAGACACACTCCTTATTGACACCGGAAGTTCAAATACTTGGATTGGAGCCGGTAAAGACTATACGAAGACTAGCACGAGTGTTGATACAGGGGGTACATTCGTGAGTATTCGTAGGTTCTACTGTACTTCACAATTGCAACTATTTCCAGTATGTTGCATATGGTGGTTCGGAATCCGTTTCTGGGAAAGAATACTTGGACACTGTAACGCTCAACTCTGGTTTGGTCATCGAAAGTCAATCCATTGGCGTCGCAGGAAGTAAATCGGCCGCCGGGTTGGGTGGATCTATCGATGGAATACTAGGTTTTGGACCGGTTGACTTGACGGAGGGCACCGTCAGCAATACAAACGAAGTCCCGACTGTGATGGACAACCTTTACACGCAAGGCACAATCAGTCAAGACGTACTCGGGGTGTTCTTCTCACCTTCTTCCGCTGATGATACCGCCGGCGAGCTCACATTCGGCGGTTATGATGCCTCCAGAATCACGGGGGATGTCAATTATGTGTCTATCACATCAATATCTCCAGCAAGTACATTCTGGGGCATTGACCAATCCATCAGCTACGGGACTACGATGATTTTGAGCGAGACAGCTGGTATAGTTGACACTGGCACGACCTTGATTCTGATTGCCACTGGTAGGTGCCCTACACTATGACAACGAAATTCTGCTAACGCACAGTCCAGATGCCTTCGACAAATATAAGTCGGCGACTGGTGGAGTCCTTGACCCAGACACAGGCTTGCTGAGGTTATCGTCTGCCCAGTACAGCAACCTTTCATCGTTGTTTTACACTATCGGCGGAGTATCTTACGAGCTCACAGCCGACGCGCAAATTTGGCCTCGATCATTGAACAGTGACATTGGCGGTACCACCAACTACGTATACCTGGTTGTTGGTGATATCGGGTCCAACTCTGGCACTGGTTTGGATTTTATCAACGGCTACTGTTTCCTGTATGTTGGTCTGTTCGCTAAGGAAGGGGTTGCTAACTTGTTGATCCCCAGAGAACGTTTTTACTCGGTGTTCGACACAACGAACTCTAGAGTCGGATTTGCCACGACAGAGTACACCTTTGCCACGTCCAATTAACTGTAGTCCCTCGTGAGGTACACCGCACACTTACCTGTCATTACGTGGATTTTTTATGTCTATATTATAGTACTTCAGTTTTGGCTATCCTTGCTAATTAATGTATTTCGCAATGTTATGAGAATATTCAAAACTTAAGTAATAGACGGTCGAGGTCCTTGTAAGAATCAAGCGTGGCACAGGTGACTGCAATGTAATGAAACAAACATGTCAAAGCACATTAATGCACTGGCCAGTGGGACTTCCGCTCGAGCAGGCCCCTGACCCACAGACCTCACTTCACATTGACATTTTCAAAGTAAGCGAAGGCTATGTGGAGAGACACGTACAAAGTACTACGAACTTAACTGACGCTAAGCATTCAGAACTCTCCGGAACTCTGCTCTTGAGCGCTAGCGCTCAATGAGTAGTTGTGACCGTGATGATATTAGAAGTAGAACTTCGGCAGTGCGTGACTATACGAAGATAGCATACTCAGTCGCGCACTCGAGAGAGAGACAACGCCTTATGCATT
>PVYE01000123.1:0-14769 GCA_002995055.1 Rhizopogon rudus | reverse complement strand
AGTTAGAATCTGTTTCATGCATTAAAATGACACTATCGGCTGGGAACACATGCACTCCCATGACCTCGTTCATCATGACGTAAAGACGGACAACGTCCTATTCTGTCCTACACATCATCGGCGCATTCGACTTTGGCTTAGCGCGTCAGTACTGCGGGGAACCTGTGCCTGCGCCCGCACTTGGGGGCCGATTATGTGCTAGGAACCTTACCTTTTGCGAGTTTAAATTCGCACCGAGGCTTGGGTTAGTTGTGTCATCCTTGCAAATTAAAATGATGAAAAAGAATGGTGCATGGACAGCTTTGACCCGACGAGACGAACTTAAATCTTTACCCTACACCCTTTTCTCGATTCTTATGGGCGGCTTGCTGTGGGATCAATCACACGTTCACACCAGCACGTCTCGCGCAGTCAGACGTCAAGTTTTTGCGAGGAAACAAGCTTGGTCAGGTGCAAGGTTGGCAGAAGAGTATGACGCTGCATTCGGGCAGTTCCTTTATGAAATACGTGGACTTGAATTTAATGAAACGCCGTCTTACGATCGGTGGCAGCTTGTGTTCGCTGGCATCTCAGAGACAAGGAGATTCATTACCATTTGATTTTGGCGCCATTGATGTCATAAGCGAGCCGTTATTTCCGGATCGGCTCCGAGTCTTCAAATCTCATAGCAGACAAACTCGAGTCCAAACGATCACGACCATCGCCATCTCATCGTTCAACCTGGACAGCTCATCTACGGCCAATTACTCCCGAGAACAATTGAGGGTTACACCATCGGTCAAAGTGATCCATGCTGTTGGCTAGACTCTTCGCTCTCTGACCAAGCGTGGACTGTTCCGCTTCCTGCCGTAGTGCTGGAATCACATAAATATTGGGGGGGCAAATCTGTTATCAAAGTAACATCCATTACTCGTCAATATACCGGCGAATCGACGATTAAAATACTACTTACGGCTGATAAGGAGTCTAGAGGGCCTGAGGCTTGAGCTGCCACTGCTATTGCATTAGGGTCAGTCTGGCTCCAGGATCCCACTTGGTGCTATTTTTTCTGCGTCCGAACACTTCCTAGACCCAGATCAGGTAAGATCTAATTGCTATCAGCAGAATTCATCTAACCTTGTACTTTCATAGCGTGAATTAGCGTAGCATTGGAAAGTTGCGAAAGATACCCTCAGTACCCTCCTGTCGCGTCTTGACACAGAACTGGATACTGTCACAGCGAACTTTCCACCCTTGACTTGCAGTCAATAGTATAAAAAGCTTTCCGGATGTTTGCGTACACTTGTTGGGTCCAGACACCTTCTCTCATACCGCGAGAGGCCAAGTGGCTGACTAGGAATCAGAGGATTTGATCAACTCAGCCCAATTCTTAAGAGGCGCGCTCTTGATGGCGAGTTCGGATGGGTGTTGACGGAGTATCAGAAATCCGATGGTACGGATGAGGCATGTTATTCGAGCAATTATTACGAAAGGACATCCAGCAAGAACGGGACTTATCCCTCAGCCTAGGTTTAGTAGACTATGGTAAACTTGATGCCCGACTGCGTGTTATATCGTCAATTGAATGACAACAGTGCCGGCCATCCAGTCAGGCAAAGGTTTTAGTTCTCGCTGGCGAGTCTACTGCCGCCGCGGTGACGTGCATTCGTTTAGGAAAAAGAATACTCGCCTTTATTCAGCATGACAATGAATTTATCGACCACTGCTTCCTTTCTCATCTCGACCCATGAGAAGGCATTACCCCATAATACAAGAAGGAACAACTATCTTCCTTCTAAGTATTTGGTCAGCCTAGGGGAGTCTAGCCTTACCCAGACATTCAGACGATACTTACGCGATGTAGTTCGGGCTAACACGTATAACGACCTCACGAATAAACTCTCTTGCCTGGTTGTATTTCCACGCGTTAGTCAAAGAGATCCATCGAATGGTGGGCGTCAGACGTGAATTCAACACACCAGGGGCCGAAGTGATAGCAACGAGGTTCGAGGGCTCCAGAGCTGCGAGCAGAAACGGAGTAGACCACTTGCCGTGCTAAAGCTGGCAATGACAGGTCATCAAATTGCCAATATCAGTCAAGAGTTTACATCAAAGTACACTCGTTGTGTCCAGACACCTTCTCACACACCGCGAGCGGCCACATGGCTGACTGGCAGTCTGAGCCTGGATGGTCTGAGCCTCAGGTCACCTCGATCATTAAGAGGGCTGGAGCTAATAGTGAGCTCGTTTGGGCGATCAACAATCCGTTGTTATTGATGAGGAAGGCCTATCAGAGAGTTATTACTAAGATGACCTCACTCACTGGCGGGAGCAAGAACGGGGCCCATCCCTCAGTCTAGATTTAGTAGACTTGATGCCCAACTGCGCGTGATATCATCGATTGAATGACAACACTACCCCTCGCGGAGAAGTCGAGTGACTACGTCAAAACCATCTCACAATCTCCAATTTGTTGTTGACTCAAAACGAAGGTAAAACCTCGACATTCATTGGAACGTCCTTAGTGAGGGGAATTCCGGGTGTCGCATGACCGTGATAACGTCTGCACTCGTTTCTATATCGAATATAAGAGTTGTGAGGTTGAGGAAACAAAATACAGGTTATCCCAGTCTATGGGGTGATGGACGTCATGTTCCCTAATCATCACTGAGAGAAGGGTATGGATGTTGGAGAGGGGCTTCCATGCCGCAAAGTCAAGACGTGGACAGCGCAGGTCCACTAGCTGCTTGCATGAACGGATGGTGTCAGACAGCAGAGACAGCTCATCTGCTGTGTGTGCACAAGAAGCCCTGAAAGACAGGTTCTCCAGAACAGGATAATAGGTTGCAATGGATTCCAAATCGGAATTAATGACTTGTAGATCACAGAGACGCAGCGTAGGGGACAGGAAGAGGTGCAAGTGTCTCGTATTCCCTGAGAGCCAGTCAAGCTTCACTAGTCTCGGGAACACGCACGTCTCGATGGGGAGGACTGAAGGTGGAAATGTTCGTTTGTCCATATATGCAATGAGTGCACACGGGCAGTATGTCGCAGAAATTGACGGGTCTCCTCCTCAGATAACGGATCAACGCCTTGTGACCAAGAGTGCGATGCCTAGATCTAGGTCAGTTCGAAGAGATGAACTGAGTGTGACCACTAGCCCGCACCGACCTTTGTGCCATGATAATATATCAATGGATGTAGCCTCGCTACACAGCCTAACAATGGCCACACCCCATCATCCATATCAGCCTAAAGCAAATTCATTGCAGGCACGTGGAAATTTTTGCATGTCCTTGCAAGTGCTATAAGGGATTTCCGAGACGATGATCTCTCATCAGGCGATGTGACCTGGGATCGATTGAAATACGTGGAAATTTCCAAGAGAACTCAATCTGAAACAACGAGAGCCCGATGGCATCCGACTCGGACGTACTGAATAGTTGTTCCATCGGACAGTGCAAGAAAAGAAACATGTACAAACAATCTCCTTCGCTGGTCGTGTAGGGGGTCGTGCACTCTTCACGCTTGTTATTATAATGACATCGAGCATGTCTTAAAAATGTCCGGGTATCTACATAACGCTCTTACTTTATTTAAAAAGTAACAAATAAAATGGATACGCTAGAATGTATCAGACGAGTAAAATTGAATCACAACAAAACGAGCGGCAGACTTTCAGACTTTCCTGCAGTCGTGTCACCTCTAACACTCCCAATTAAATACGATATATCACGTACATTCTTTCCCCCTCATGCCTCACCAGCCTTCGGATCCTTCTCTGGCTCGCTCACCTGCGAGGTCGTTGCAGCGGTGTGGCGCGGCTCGCGGCTGCCGCCAGAGGCACCTGCATTGTACTCGCTGCGTGGCATCAGCTCGCTCTCAATACCGACATAGTCATATGCGAATTCGCCCATCTCCGCATCGTCAACACCGAGGATCTCGGTTTCCTCGTCACACCGGAGGCGAAGGCCGGGAATGTAGTGCATGATCCACAATATAATAGTCTACAGACGGGTAAACAGTCAGATAAAAATAGAGCTGTACGTCGTGAGACTCACGGTCATCACGAAAGAGTAAGCAAGACCAGAGACAGAGTCCGCGAGCTGGATGCCGAGCTGACGGTAGTTGTGGTCGAGCCAGCCTCCGGGAATGTGGGTGATGCCATCAGCACCAGCAACACTTGCTTGAGCGAAGAGACCGGTAAGAATGTTCCCGACGATACCACCAATGGCATGGGATGCGAAGATCTAAAACGGAATAAACATGTATGTTCACGCCTAATAATGTTCACGTACATCGAGTGTGTCATCGAATTTGAAAATAAACTTCAGCTGAGTAGCGAAGTTGCAGACGGTGCCAGCCATGAAGCCGAACAAAACAGCAGCCGCTGATTATGCCTCAATATTTTTTCCGTTGTCTGAAAAAAACTAGACTCACGAGAACCCACGTAACCAGAGCCAGGGGTAATGGCAACGAGACCTGAGATAGCTCCAGAGCAGAAACCAACAACAGACCACTTGCGCTCAAGACGGTAATCCCAGAACATCCAAGTCAAACCACCGACGCTGGCAGCAAGGTTGGTAACAATGCAGGCCTGGGTTGCGCGCAAGTTTGCCGAGAGAGCAGAGCCACCATTGAAACCGAACCAGCCGAACCAGAGGAAGACAGTGCCCAAAATGACGTAGGTAGTATTGTGAGGCTTGTATGCGAGACGTTCGGTGCCCCATCCACGACGCTTGCCGAGGTAAAGTGAGATGGCAAGTGCGGCAGTGCCAGAGGAGATGTGCACTGGAGTACCACCAGCGAAGTCAAGACCGCCAAGAACGAAGGACCATCCATTTGAGTTCCATGTCCAACAGGCGATAGGGTCGTAGACGAGTGTAGACCAAAAGAAAACGAATGCAGCGAGAGGACCCAAGCGGCTGCGTTCTGCAACAGCACCAATGGCAATCATAGGCCTAAATTTTACAATTAGAGTGCTCTGAATGAGGTCAGAGCCATGACGTACGTGATCGCGGCGAACATAAGCTGGAAGACGCAAAATACAATAGCCGGTACTCTTATGCTACCGATAGATTCCTGGTCAAGGACATTCTGTAGGGCAAAGTATTCTGATGAATAGAGGTCAAAAGTAAAGAATTTCAATCGTGGTGAGAAGCGTACTGAGATTGCCAATATAGGGGCTTGCCGTATCGCTGAAAGCTAGAGAATAACCCCAGAAAAACCACTGCAACGTCGGTGAGCAAGATAGAGCAGCCCGCTTCAAATCGGTACGAACCTGGAAGGAGACGACAGCAACGGTCATCATGCTGAGGTAGATCATGTTGAGGGCATTCTTCCTCCTGAGTAAACCGGAGTAGAAGAAGCCTACACCAGGTATCATGATCCATACGAGGGCGGTAGAAGCCAATGTCCAAGCAATGTCGCCCATATTGAACACATTTCCTTCCCCATTGATAAGGTCTCCAGCTGTAGAATGCCGCGCGCGGTGAGTGTGATAGGCCTTAGAGCGGCTAATGTAGCTTACAAGCGTCATAGGTGACGTTCACCATTTTTGCCTAATGCAAGATAATTGAGATGAGGGGCGGCGGCGAGATGGGCGTCCTTGAAAAAGGGGGGATAAAAGCGCCTTGTGAGTTGATATACGATATCTGTGGCCCAGTGGGACCTGGGCTGTCACAGCTTTTCATTTTTTTCGGTCAAGTCATGCTGCAGTGTTCTACTTGGCGAGATAAGAAGTGTGCTGACTAAGCTGTCATGTAGTTTTTATCATCCAATAGGCGACGCTGACATTTTCATTATTCTCAATCTAGGAATTCGCGGGGTTCTAAATTTGAGCAAACTTGTTTTCGGCAAATTTTCGGTTTTGATAACAACCAACATATCCCCTATGATATCTTGCTCGCTATACCTATAATCACATTATAATCAAAAACGTTCCTTTTGACATTGTATGCAACTCAAAGTATGTCTAAGTTCTCTGGGCATTGATCTTCCAGAATCCAGACAGGTTCTCTTTGCCCACATTCGCTGGATTAATTGTTTCTGCGGATGATATAAACTCCGAAAAACTCATTGGCAACGCTCCGTGACACCTGCCCCTCTCCTCCCTGGCAACGCACCTTGACTCTTTCTCAAGCTACACTTTGCTTCCGCCTTATAAAACGTACATTTTAGGCGGGTATTTGCGTAAGTAATGCACAAAGAGCGCTGTCTCTGTCCGGACTCCGATACACTTCCGAAACATCGCTACTGTTTTTTCATCATCCCATCATGAGCTCACTGATGCATCATTTGATCAATACCTATGATTTTGCAGTGATTTGAACTGCGAGTGGCCATCATGTGTTCCAAAATATATTTTCACCACCCCTTCAAAGCTTCAGCTACTGCGGGCACAGAAAAAGTTTCAATTCTCATCAGATCCCGAGGATCGAGAACCAGTGTGATGTCCTCGGGCTCATGACACTGATCCCTTGCCTTCCTTCGACTCTTAGTCTCTTACACTCCTGCGCGCGTCATTAGTAACAGACCGGGCCTATAATGCGCCACATGGGAATTGTAGTCACCATTTCGTGAGAGGCTATGCCTTCGCGGGACCCGGGTGAGGTATAGGTTGGTACAGGAGGGTGTTGGACCACGGACGTAGTATCCGGAAGCTCTATTATATCTTTTGATCGGGATTATGTGCCTCGTTTTCCAACTAATCTGCTCTATATATTATTGTGTTATATCTTCGTCATATGTGGACCAGTGGCAGATGAATGGCAACTATGAGAGCTGTCAGCCTGAAAGCTCTTATAGTTGCCATTTGATATCAATCTGTGGATTATTCGATTCGTCAATCAGACAATTCCTGCAGGAGACCCTCTGAGAACCTTCCGTTCCGCTGCCCATGGTCAAATGGGTGCAATTGGCCTTTTGCAAATCCTTCTTCTTCTTTCTCTTCTCCTCTCCGAGTCCCAGGTCCCAGGTGCCAACCAACGGTTATCCCCGGACAGGATATTCTTCATGGCATCATTAATAATAGGCACTGACACAAGCATATATTAATAACTTACAAGAAAACAGGACACTTGCGTGCTGATGCGGTGCCACCTCAATCACACTATTGAGCTACATTGACGGTGGGAGCTTCCTCAGGCTGGTTCATCTTCACCCAACGTGACTAACCACTCCACGAGTATCTTGTGGCGATCCCTTTCCAGCGATCAGCTTCGAAGAGCTGGACTACAACTGGCAGAAATGACATCTATCACTCACCTGGCGTCAATCATACTACTTACCTATCAAGGGTGACGTGGTCGTGGCTGGCCAATACAGCAAGGAACCTCACCATCCCTTCTTCTTAATCGAGCAATCTGTTCGGCCTGTGTTTACAGCATCATGACTTATTTAGTTGGACAGGTATAAGAGATACTGAAGATCCCTACTTCGAGCGACCTACTGATTTGTGCCCGCAGCAGCATGACTCATATCAACCGTGTTGGGCGGACAAGAGCCTTGAAGTACTTGGGATGAGTCTAAAATGTGGCATGCAAATATATCGACCTACATAAAACGATCTGTGCCTCGTTCCCAACAACTTGAAGGTCTGGTATTTGTTTCGTTCCATTGATTGCTATGCAGTACGACTGTGGCAAATACCTGCGTGTCAACTCTATCGGAGGTGCGGACAATCCAACCTAGAAAATAGTAGGCCTCTACCTATAGGCCACGTCAACACAAGCCCCTAACATAGCTTCGACGATCGCTGATCAACAGCGAGTTTCATCTCCAGACGTATCACCTAATGAACACCCGCTACGTCATGTTTGCAATGCGGACATACTGGCACTGGTACGCGCGGATGTACGCGCGACAAACACACGCGAGAATCAGGTGAACCGTATCCAGGGGACAATAACTGCACTACTAGGATGTATGTTATCGCGCCAAGCCCTTCCCGGTAGGATTTAAACACAATCAAAGGATTTTTGCTGAGTCTGACTCCAACCACATCGAGATCGCATGAGGCCCAGGCCGTCGGATTCAGAGAACGAAAGGGTAAATTGGCAAATGCCGGCCACCCGTCGCATGGATTCGAAGAAATAGAATTTCATTCACGAGAAGACACCCAAGAAAATAAACACGGCTTTCGCAACAGTCGAGTTTTCTCTTACAGTATTACATGCACGCAATCCCGAACTCGACACCCGACGGAAGGTGTATGAACGCGTGACAATATGCATAAAATGACAGGTATATAATAATCATCCGGAAATCGTGTCTTTCGTCCCCACACGAGCCCACTGTATGTCAATGCGGGGAAACGCACTCAATACGCGATCATGTTCTCATCCGATGCCCTCTTTTGAATCAAAGTGCAAACGTTGATCGAAAAATCCGGCGTTCTAAGAGACACACGAGGACGATGAGACGAGTGAATGTGAGAGCGAGGAACGTCTGAATTCTCATATGAGTATTCCGCATATACTCTAACTATGCCACCTTCCGAGATGACCGCCGGATAGAAGCGATGGGACTGCCCTATTTCCTAGCGATGGGTGGCATAACTTGTTTGCTGTTGGATAAACCTTATTCTGGGGACTTATAAGTCCGGCTAATTCTCACTCGCACTCCGCCTCTCTCAAGGAGCCTGAGATGCGATGCGACGATGTAGGGAGAGTTAGCTCATATATAGTCCTGTGCATTAATATTTCCTACCACATGGCAGTGGGCTTTCCGAGGCTCTCCATGGCGACCGAGGGAAGTAGCGCTGGGGGAAGAGTTTGAATAATTCAAATAGGAAAGATTTTACTCGTTGGATGAGCGCAGTAATGGAATGATCACCGGTGTGCGAGGCCTGGGATTTGTCATCAAGGTCCCCGCCGCAGTCCGGCGCGCTGTGTGCTCCTGTGTGAACCAGTAACTGAACAAGGTAGGTCTGCATCACCTTTCGATATATACTACTGGCGTATATATGGACAAACGTCGCTGTTCTGGTCTTCCGAGCCCGGATCGAACTGCGAGGCAACATTTCCCCGTTAACATAAGTAAGCGTTTTGCGGACTTGTTGAACGTAACATTTGGTCGACGATAACGTACCATAATCATCCACAGCCATGTCATTCCATGCTGGACGTAAGGCTGCCCTCTCGTTGTCGTCTATATGCAAAAGCTTATTTCTTCACTCTTGGATGGGTCGGGCAAGTGGAAAGAACGACCTCGCTCCTAATAATCTCAATGGTGGTGGGACCATCTACAGTAAGGGTAGATGATGAGTAGTATTAGAAACGCTAAGGAATAGAAATTCAAAGTCCATAATGAATCACGTCCCTCCTTGTCGCAGACGGGGCACAGAAAAAAGTCAGGAGTGTGGATATGGTTGAAGCCCTCGCAACGAGCCACAAACGAACTCTTTGCTTAACCCTTGCCAATTGAAACTTGATCAAACGAACGGGGCTAAGAGTGCATCCAAAAGAAGGAAGAACGTGCAGTCATTGAAGATGCTTAAAGATGATCATAAGAAGATTTGGCACATTTATTTAAGGACTGAAGCTCTTGGCTGAACTTTAATCAATGGAGCAAAGTATATCCGCCCGCTGTTTCTGTGAATGCAGAATGTTAGTTTAGATGAAGGAAACATCTTGAAAGAAACTCACCGCTCCCCTGCACTTGTCATGATTATCTGGGGATAATAATAGCTAACTGGTCATCCTTTCTGCCAAAGGAGCTCGAGGTCAGGGGCGGGTAACCCGTGTGTCATAATTACACATGAAGCAGAGTCAGCCTAGCAATGTGTACTTTAGATCCAGTATTCGCTTTGCAGTCTTCGATGCGTTATCAATAAGATAAGACAATAGAGCGAAAACTGGGCTTGAAAGAAATCGACGCACATCTTTGAGTAAGCCGTTGGATGACAGAGTCAGTAGAAGGTTCGCATATGAGTCAAATAAAACCTGCTCTTTAATTTTATGTTTCAAACTGGTATATCATCCGTCACCTTGACGAGTTGGAATACGTGTTTGCAACATATAACTCGGAGTAATTAGCTTGAGGATGTGAAAGGCAATGCATTATGCATACTAACAAAGACGGACCTTTGTTTGGTGATGTTTGGCAATAAATTTCAGAATTTACTCTACTTCAAAATATTTCAACTACAGAATGATGACCTGCAGGATGGCCAGCCTATTCTCCCTAAGTGCTCGGCCACAGGCCCTCTTCCGTCTAGCAAGCACCGCCAATCGCTCACTGTATCGTAGAAATATCCATCTGACTACTGCAGGTGAGGAGCATGACTACGCGGGGTCTTCAAGTGCTTAACAATTATACGCAGTTCGACAAAACGCAGAAGACGACCTCTTCTCGTCTGCTGCTTCGTCGGGGCCTTCTGTATCAGAGGCCACTGGGTCCGCTGCTACCAAAGCAGCTCGCGACGCTGCGACGCGTCGAGAACAGCAGTTTTATGAGCTCGTGCAATACGTGACCGACCGCACTGGACGAAAACGTGCTGTCAAAGCAGGTCAAGTGCGCCAAACTGCATGGCTTCGCTTGTTCCAGCTTGCCAGCTCTCAAGAGCAGCTAGAAATAGTGGCAGAGCTGTTTCCGAGGTGGAGAGACTCGGGCAAGGAGTTTCGCCCCGTTCATGCAGAGGCTTTCGTCCGTGAGTCCGGCGTCCTATTCTTGTCATACTATCAAGCTAAGATCAACATCAACCAAGGCCGCTGTGAGGAATTGAAATGCCCACTACTGGCACTCAAGGTCTTTGGAGACCATTCGAAGTATGGCCTTGGTTTGAGCTCTCTCTTCGCTGCACGGCATATCCTGCACTCCATATATTCCAAGTACCCGCTTTCAGACTCTATGACCGTCGCAGCTCTCTTCGGTGTCTACAAACTCCCACCTGTCTCCTCCGACGTTGCTGCTTGCTCCATGCTCTACGCTGCATGCCTCAAAGATAAATCCGCAAATGCACGTGTCGCGGGCAGGGCACTATACGAGGAGCTCAAGAAACACACCCAGTACAAGCCTCCTGTCAAGGCTCCAAAAGAGAGCGTGATTAGGGCAAGGTATTCAGAGAAGCCCAGTATTTGGCTGCTGGACGCCCTCAAGACGATCGAGAAGGTGCACAAAAAGACGGGAAAAGAGTGGAAGTGGTTGCGATACTGGACGACAGAGCGTGAATGGCGCCCTCGCACTACGTTTACTCCCAGGCAGCCCGAAGCCACTGTGGAGCACGCATAGCTACAGGTCTTTTTATTAGCAACCCGTCGTATGTAATGGATTTCGTTTTACCACGATCCGCTCACGCCCACAAACCGGATGACTTGGAAGTGTATGCTCCTCACTAACGCGTAAATGCTAACCATCCATTGGATATCGTGAACTCGCTTCACGTGCGAGTCATGACTGGGATCCCGTGCGCCTTCATTCTTTCCAAAACACAGGAGTAAAAGTCGACTTTCCGAGTCCAACTCTGAAGAACGCTATGCTGTCGCAGGTCACCAGAGCTCATTGTCCACCACTGGCCAGCCGAGAAGCTCATCCCAAATTACGAGGCGATCATTCATCGTACTTATCGACCTACGCAAGGACGAGGCACCTATTTGGAGACTGCCATCAAATATCAATCAGCTCGTGTATCAGCATTACAAATCCGTTCGACGGGGACGAGGGTAAACTGTACATGCAGACAGTATTATTTATGTACAGAAGGTGAGCATGTGGCTGATTCTCTCTAGCTCGACCGAAGGTTGCAATCAATGGATCAGGAATAGTGAGCCGAATCGGTGAATGTTGAGCGTTCCTTGTCTGCTCACATGACGAACATCTATACATATAGTCCTGCCTTCAAATCACAACCCTCTTGGACTTCGAATGAACATACGCATTTAGTATGGTTCGCAACGTTGCAGAAGAACCGCCGCCACCGATCGCTCTTCCTTCCGTTAACTTTATAACTTAAGTTCCAAAGATCCCGGCCCGCAAAACCGTCCTCATGACTCGATCATGGGTTCCTACTTCCAAAGCTCCCTGCAAATCATTTACATAAATAACTTTATCCCCACTCGAATCGCTCGTTTCCCAGTGCCATGACTACCCACGCTCTCCTCCAAGCATTCAAAGCCTCCAAGCCCGCGTTCGGCGCATGGATCACCCTGCCTGGCGTGCTGAACGCACGTGCACTCGCACAGGCCAGCCCACACCTCTCATGGGTCATGATCGATTGCGAGCACGGCCTCACATCGCTCCAACCCGGCGCTGCAGAGTCTATCCAGGCCATCACCGGCCTTGGCCCCAACGCGCCGAGTGCGCTGGTGAGGATCCCAGCCACGGGAGTCAGCGATAGTACTTCCTGGCAAATCAAATACGCGCTTGATGCCGGCGCACGGGGTGTACTTGTTCCTATGGTGGGTACTGGGTGGTTTCTTGAAGAGATGCGCGTATCGTGATTCAGATCTTGCATTGCACTGTAGGTCTCCACTGCTGAGAAGGCGAGAGAGATCGTTGCAGACAGTCGTTTCCCTCCTGGAGGCAGGCGCGGCTTTGGGAGTCCATTCACTCATGGCCACTGGGGTCTCAGTGCAGCCGAGTATATCAACTCTGCAAATGACAGTGTAGTGACCATGATCCAAATCGAAACGAAGGAAGGCGTGCAAAATGTCGATGCCATCGCCGCTGTGGATGGCATTGGTGAGTATGGCATAATGCGATCTGAAGAATCTTATCGCATCTTTGGTCGTAGACTGCCTATTCATCGGTCCTTATGACCTTTCATTGTGCTTGGGATACCCTCCTCCCTCTCCCGACCCGCACCCTGACGTCGAAGTTATCATCCAAGATATACTCAAAGCTGCACACAAGGCAGGAAAGAAGTGGTAAGCCTCAGTGCTGAAACCCCTGCTATCATCACTCAGCTATTTGTTTGCCGTGATCCAGCGCAATTTACTGCATCTCAGGAAAGCAAGCCCTCAAACGTGCCGAGGAAGGCTTCGACATTGTGAGATCACTTAACTGAAAATCCATGCTTGTGGCTGACTGCCTTCCGTACCACAGATCAATGTAACGTCTGACATTGATGCAATGTCCCGGTCGGTGGCAGAAAACCTTAGTGCTGCAGTAGGCGCGCAGTAAATCCCAGCAACAAATGTACGCAGTGAATCAAAATCAAATGTAATTTTACAGGTTGTACGCACTGGAGACATCGGTCCCCTTACATGGGTAGCATCTGACTGTTTCCTTGGTAATCGTAATCAAGGACTAAGAACGCTGGGCCGGCTACAGTAGCATCATCAGACACGCTCTCCCTGTCGTTCGTGATCACCGAGAATACGAAACCCTGCAGCGCGGTGGGAATCGTGACCGTCATGTCGTCATTGAGAGGTACCACGATCGCAGTGTATCCTGAGATGAACCAGGCATACAACGTCTGCGACTGGCGTTCCGGGGTTGCGGGTGTGAATGACACTTGCACGGTCTGCCCTGGCTGAGCGTTGTCTGGGAACGAGAGCGCGGGGAATGCTTTGACGGGAAGAGGCGAGTTTGTGGACGGACAGGAGACGATGAATGGCTTCATGAGCGTGTTTACTTGGCTGAGACTCAGTGGCGCCTGTCGATTGTTCGTCGTGAGATGAATCCGTTGAAAGATTATCGATTAGTCGCCACTCACATCGAATGCCGTGCTCCAAGCAGCACCCGTACGCAAGTCTGCGTTGATCCACGCTGAGTGCCTCGCTTCCACGGAGTGAATAGAGCTGATGGCAATGGTGTAGTCCTGAAATGTTATCAGTGCTATTTCAAGGCGGAGCGGTAGAAATTGACGTACAGGATCGGAGATATACTTCGTGAGGATTGTGTAAGTCGAGGATGCTATCGCTTCCACGATGTTACTGGTCTTCACGAACGATCCCGGATCGGTGTCGGGACTGACAGTAGCGTAGTTTGATCAACGAATGTACGGAAGATAAACGAGAAACGACCTCACAAGTTGAACGTGCACGGTTGAACAGCCTTATCACCCAGGATACCCTCAAGGAACTGAGAATGCGTAAGCTCGTGGGCAGATATCTGTTCATATCTCCCCCGCGACCACGCCGGCAGTCCTGCATCGAAGAAGTCCTGCAGCTGGTACTGGTCTAGCCGTTTGTAGAAGTCGTACTGGAGGTGTTCGAGCGAGAGGGCGAAATTCAGAGCCTGGATCTCTGTCGTGATATTCGTCGGTTTGGAGTTTCGCGGGAAGGGAGATGCCTCACCTGACAGGGTGCCATCATCCTCCGAGATATCACGCCGGTGTGATGGAAGGGAAAGAACGGAAGAAGAAAGAATGGCGAGGGTGAGAGAAAGGGAAGCAAAGACGGCCTTCATCGTCAAAGGTTAATATTATAAGAGTATATATGATTTGAAAATTATGGGCGTGAAGAAGAACGAAACGACTTACGAAGAATGTCAGACGGACCTTTTTATATGTACGGAAATGTCAGCCATAGTGTACACTAGTGTCAGCCTCCCAACCATGATGGCCATGACCATGGCGATTCCTGGGTTCGTCAGTCCTGGAAACCAAGCACCAATTTCCAGTTTTTTACATAAATCTCTGTAGTGACCTGGTATGGACGTACTTACCTAGTAATTAAAATCCCGCCTACCTCCGGCTGAATTCAAGTTGACAGACATAACCAAATGATCTGGCGCGCCGCTGGGTTCAAACTGGCACCGTCACAGATACTGACTCACCTTAACGACTATTTCCTTCATCTGTCTACACCACCAAACGGCCGTAACCTAATCAAAACATTTGATACA
>PVYE01000118.1:0-69252 GCA_002995055.1 Rhizopogon rudus | reverse complement strand
GTGATCATGTTGAGGAGAGTGGGAATAAGTTCATTAAGAGGTGGGACAGGAGAGATTCAACTATGACCACTTTCATTATGAATGCCGAGACCGATTTCGACCTCATTCACACCCAAATGTGTGTCGGGAACGGCGGTGCCGGGGACCTGTATGAACTTGAAGTGATGAGTATAACAGTGTCCTCAGATCCGTTGACGGGTTCAGTTCTTAGTCGATACCAACGGTGAGCTCAGACCTGGCGGACAGCTGCTATCTACATCAACTAACGCCCCCTGATTACAGTCAGAAATCGAATGGCCAATCAACGGGGAATGGCGTATGCGATGGGAGGATTAATTTTGTAATCAGATTTCCAAGGTGCAAGAATACCTTGCAAGCAAGGTAATTGAGATGGTGAATAATCTTCGACCGCAACCACATAGGGGTACGGAAATGCCTTAGTGGATATCAGATTTTGACGATGCATTCGTGCGCCAGTGGCAAAATTACATAGTGGCACAGTGGCACTTCGCCATATGATATTGGCTGAACAACTCAAGCTCCAATACGATTCATTATAAGCTATTGTAACCTCCCGGCACTCAAACCAGTGGGTCGGAAATAAAACTGCAGGAGTAGGTGGTTCGGAGGGTGTTGTGCTTGTGACAAAAGCCTTGCGTATCGCACGCTTATTGACAAAGGCCAAAGGAATTTACGAAGAACGACGGCAATGTACGTAAGAACAATGGTGCTGCCAGTCGATTGTAATGGCGTTCCCGAGACTCTACAGAGTAGTATACAAAGTAAACGACTCAGCCGTTGTAGAAAGAGAGCACAAAGCAAGAAAATCTTTTTTTAGGCTCGATGCCCATATTTGGTAACAATTTTGACACCGCCACCTACAGGATCACCGGTTCCGTTCGTACGTTTTAAAGATTTCATTGACTACTCCGATGCTCTCGTCTGCCCTCCCTTCCCCGTTCCCGGAATTCCCTGGCTGTCAGTTCGAAGTGACCTCGAACAACTTACAGCAAATGGTCCCAGAGATATGCGTCACCACCCGCCATGCTTGGAGAATACAGATGAAACATGAACAGGAGACTACAAGTTCACAGGCACACCTATCTCCGCCTACCCCAGTTTCTGCCGAGACATCACCAGAAACTGATGAGCCAGATCACCGTGTGCAGATAGCGGGTCCGTCCAAGCGACCTAGAATATCGACGACCGCACCCGAGCCCACACTACGCCCCCCGAAACCCAAAAAACGCGCGAACGCGTGTCGCAGTCGCGCGTCCTCTTCGCGTGCCCAAAGTCGGCAACGTTCCGAAACTCTGGATATCGAACCCATATATCGAAACAGTCGTTCTCGCTCAACGTCAGTTCTGCCTCCAGCTCCTCGACATCGACAGTTGTGGATCACCGAGGACGGGTCTCCAGGTGAGAACTTTGTCAGTGCCGCGTCTGTTATAAAGATACTGTCGCGATCATACAAAACTTGTGAGCATTCCCGTGTTCTATGCGGACCTCTCATTCGATTTATACTCATTGCAGATTTCAAGAACTTGGACGATCCCAGCGACACGTCATTTGAAGCTGAATCATATCCTGCTGCTGAACTCGAGTATCCTAATGCTCACGCCTGTGAGACGTGCGTCTTGTACGGTGTCTGATACTACTTCCTGCTGATCCACGTCGCGCGCAGCTATTACCTACTGGCTCCTAAGGATCCAGATCATTACAACCCCATCATGTGCCTAGAACAATCATTATATACTATCTTCGAATGTATGTTACTACCATTACCAGCGACGAGCGCAGATTCTGACGCGATACCAGGTTACCTTACCCCCGCGCAACAAGCGCTATTCGGAACATTACCCACTGATTTTTTACAAGATGTCGACATTACCCCGCCATCCTCACCTCTCACGCAGGATTCAGACCAGTCAAGTCCTTTAAAACTCCCTTCATATGACCCTCGTGGCACCAATTACTTGCGTCTTCTCCAACGCTCCGTTCGACGGCGTGACGGCCCGCTTTTCCTTTCCACCATGCAAACCATTAACCAGCTCCTCCGTGCGCTAAAATACCCACCTCTACCTTCGGACGCGTTTTCACCCGCGCTCCCAAATGTACTCATAGAAGCCATTAAAAGTTGGCCGCAAAGCGCCATTCCTGACAAGGTGCTCATGCGCATCATCGACGAAACGTATCAACGCTCCGTAGGCCCGCATGCTCTGAAGTTGAACCGCTACGAGGCGTTTTCGAGCGAAGTGTACGGCGAGCTGATGCCCTCATTTACATCAGATATCATCGCTGCCACGGGTCTTCACAAAGACTCCTTGTTTATGGACTTGGGGTGCGGGGTGGGAAATGTGCTGGTCCAGGCGAGCTTGGAAACGTGTTGTAAAAGCTATGGAATTGAGGTGATGCCTACGCCCGCGGAGGTGGGAAGGGAGCAGTTGAGGCAGATGAAGAAGCGGTGTAGGATGTGGGGGCTTTCGATGGGGGAAGTGGAACTAGAGGAGGGAGACATGCTGACCAGTCGGAGAGTGACTGAGCTGCTGCCTCAGGCGGATGTTGTACTGGTGAATAACAAGGTGTTCCAGCAGCCACGTCAGTATTCGATCTTTTGCTTGTGGCAAAAGCATGTTGACCATATTACAGTAAACGAAGCATTACGTCCGCGCTTTCTGGATTTAAAAGAAGGCGCAATCGTCGTCTCCTTGAAGCCGTTCGTCTCTTCCCTCAATGCACGTGTGACTGAGCGGAACGTGAGTGCCACGCATATCCCCTCTAGACATCTCATCTGAATGTGAATTTCACAGGTTGATGATATAAGCGCGATATTTGACGTCGTTGAACGACCGTATCGCTCTGGCAGTGTCTCCTGGGGCAGCGGAGGTGGCTCCTATTATCTGCATAAAGTCGACCGGGAAGGCTATGCAAGCATCAAGCAACGGTTCGAGAACCTGCGCGCGAGGAGTGCGCGTGCCTCACGGCGGTGACACTGACGATCTAACGGACGCTTTCCATTTAGTACACAATCTGTTGGTGTAGTTAATGTAGTTCCGACGCTGACGCGGTGTGCTGCATATCACAACCCGCTGTCTCGTCACCAGCCGCCTTGTCTTGCGTGACGGGTGTTTGGATTTAGCGGTCGGACACCTGCACTCTTCGTCAGGCGACTAGTCACGGGTCCAGGGGACTACTAGTACGAGGCGAGGTTTCAAGATGAGCTGGTTTTTGTAGCGTTGTTGAACGTAGCGAACTTCCATACATAGAACTTACATAGCGAGAACTTTACAATCTACGTATGAAGCGCATGAGTCAGGCCGATACCTAATACCTCCTGCCACTAGAACTCTTTCGTACATACACAGTCTCGTACTTAGAAAGAATCACCTACATCTCTGCTACATCGGACCCCAACAGCCGATTCTGTGTAAGGGGCCGTACTACCCTTACACAAAGTGGGTGAAAGGTAGATGCGAGAGGAAGGTAAAAGCAAGCCAATTGTTGAGGCACTGGCAGGTACTTACGGCGGGGACGGACGCAGACGAAAGGGGGTTGCACAGCGCTTAACTTTGATTTGATATCAGGAGGATATGCTCCTGGGCCTAATGCTAGACATCCGCAAAGGTCGAGATGAATATGTCGCTAGCGTTCACAAGAGGCTGGCCTGGCCAAGTGGTGGTCGTGTTCCGATGAGTATAATGCGTACGACGAATACATATTTTGACGATCCCCTGGAATGAATGGCTGTCTTTCTTCTATTCGGGACTGCCTGACTAGCAATCCCTAATCGAGGGAAGACACAAGATACTGCCAAAGTATTTTTTTGCCACTGTGTTTGCCAAAGACCGAAGTCGATGCTGTAGTACAAAGTAGAAGTATTGCTGTGTTGATCTTGCTCTGACCTCACCATGAGCTCCCGCCGTCAACTTGTCCAGTACGGTGACCTGGAACAATCCCAGCAAACTAACGGCGCCAGCAGCTCAGCAGCAGCTATTCAACATTCACCTCAACCACCTCCATCCAAAAAACGCAAGAGGTCCAACCAGAAAACCCAACGTTCTAGAAAAACTGCCCACTGGGATGATACAGGAGACCTCACCAGTCAGATGAACTACGACGACGCCAATGCACAGGCCGAGGACGGTGAAATTGGAGAGGAGGAAAGCCGGGAGCTTACACACGAAGAAATATGGGACGACTCTGCGCTCATCGACGCTTGGAACTCTGCCACGGCAGAATATGAGGTACGTCCAGGCAGTTCTTCTTTGCAAATCTGCTCCCTCCTGACGCGCTGGAAAGGCGTTCCACGGAAAATCACAAAACTGGAAGTCCGAGTCCAAACCCGTCAAGAAATCCCCTCTGTGCGTATCCTCGTTCATGAAAAATGAAGTCTAATTGTGTTCAGATGGTATAACGTCCCGTACAATAGTCCGAAGGAGAAGGCTAAGAGACCTAGTTCGACACAAGCGGCTTCTTCAGAAGAGGTCGCGGGTCGGGCTACTACAGTAGAAGGAGAGGACTCTGCCCCGCTTGATTTCGACACTTTCGTCCCTTCGTACGATCCTTCGCTTCCGGTATCCTCTGCGCATCCACCGGCCCCCGAGTCCTCGTTTTTCGTACCTGCGCCGTCAACGATTATGGTAAGCCGCGACGAAGCTTTCAACCGTGCGCTAAGTGCGATGTATTGGGGCGGATACTGGACCGCAGTATACCATGCAAGTTCTTTTACGAGCTCGTCGCAGGCCCTTACTTATCGGCGTGCTTGCAGAGCCAAACTCAGCATCCCTCTCAAGAGGTCGGTGGAGAAGAAGATCAGGAATATGAAGAAGGCGATGAAGGCGATGAAGAAACTTCTGAGGATGATCCTGATTTGGTGCCTGCTCAGCGGTAACACGCCCAAAACGCTATTGAAAGGACGCAGATATCTGGGTTGGGACGAAACTGAAGGTGAGGGCCCCAAGGTACCAGCTCATTTGAGGTCCTGCTGGAGACTGTCACATCAATGAGCAATGTGACGATGTGTCATCAAACGAGTGAGAGGGAGGTGGAAATATGTGGAGCTCCTCACACGATGTTGTCTTGACAGTCATCACACATTGAATATCGAGACGGTGTAAAATGCCAGGTTCGACAATCTGACGGATACACAAAACTATTGTTTACTCTATCCTACAAAGCAATTTCCACGTCCAATCTCGCCAGATATGAGTACACATCAGGAGACATCCTATACTTGAGTATGCCACCAAACACCATCAACGACCTTGATTTCTTCCTGAGCGATGCCAATGTCTGGAAAGAAAACGCCGTGAGGTTATAACAAACAATGATGCGACACTCTAGTACAGACCATTTGTCTCGTAGCTTGTGCTGTAGCAGAATTTTTAATGGACTGGTGTATCGCCGCTAGCGCGTCCATCGTCAGCGGCAAGTAGACTTGCAAATTACGCTGTAAGGCATCATGCAGGTCCTTGAACTCCTCCGCCTTCCGCGTGATCTTAGCAACATCCCCGTCCAGAGGAATGAGATCAGTGGACTCCATAATCTTCACAGATCGTTTGTCAGCTACATCAACGGGACGAAGAAGACAATAAATCGCACCTCCAGCACAATATCCAGCCGCCCAGAGCTTTTTGCATTGATCGCTTCCCTGATACGCAACAGTCTCACAGCCGCGTCTCGATCCTTGCCCACAGCCCGATTCGTGCGCTCGTAATGCCTCAAAATCTCGACTGCCGTGCGCTCGATGACCTTGCCCTTCTCGGTCTCACCCGCAGGCTGCGCCAGCGTGTTTCCGAGCGCTTGGGCGAGACACGATATGACCGTGCCGTAATCTCCGGCGAGGTTGTACAGCTTGATCGCTTCAGGAATGCGGTCGTTTTCCTCCGAGTCGCGAGCAGCACGGATGAGGATTTGCTCATTGTACTGGGCGGTGTTTTGGAGTTGGAGAAGGGACGCGCCTTGCTCGATGACGCCGCTCTGTGAGAGAGGTGAGCCATATCAAAGGATTACGAGTAGGGAATATACAAATCGCGTGCCATCGGGCCTGAATCCTCCGACGAGCTCTTCCCAGGCGGGACCTGAATGAGCGAGAACGATGATGCGCCTCACGAGCTCCCAAGCGGTCTCTACATTCTCTTTGCCGACGCCGTCGCCCTGGTCCGCCGAAAGACAGACACAGTAAACATACTGTAACGCTTCCTTCGCATCCATCTTGACGAACTGGCGCACGTATCGCCAGATGAGCATCGGTAGGCTGAGTGCAGGAGGTGAGAGTGGGGACAGAGTCACTGAAAATCTACGTGAGTTTGGAGGATGCTTTATTGAGTGTGCACGCACAAGGACTTATATCAGATGTTTCAGCGCGGGAAGGGACGCGTAGAAGCCCATGGTATGCAAGCGCGATCGCAAGGTGGACAGCTTCGATTTCCGTTTCCGGGTGTTCCCATAGGGCAGCTACAGCCTAGATCGTGATTAGGATAGAACTCAAATGAGCGTAGCGCTACGCCTACCCGCTCGAATTGGCCACACATGAGAAGAATGCCAGGCCATACACCCTTCTTCGAGCCGTCAAAGTGGCGTTCGCCGTAGCTGAGGAGAACTTCAGTGAGCCCACGGAGACCACCCTCTTCCTCTTCATCAACCTTCTGGATTTTAGCTTACATTCTTAATCAGGCATACAAAATTCGCACCATTGCAAGCTGGAACCACAACCAATCCTCGGTCGTCATCGTCACTTGTGGAACTGTTCGCCGCGAAGGCTCGAGTTTGCCCATGAGTTTATATAATGCAAGCTTGAAGGGGTCTGCAGATGCAGAATGCAACATGTGGGCATTATACACCGATTGCAAGTGGTCACGATGGGGTTTGGGTAACCTGAAGGGATAGTTAAGATACAAAAAGATGTCGTGCTCCCGGAGAAAAACTTACCGTCTTTCTGGCGACTCGACCCATGAGCGGAAGTGGCTCACAAAGCTGTCTTCTCTGTGCTCAATGGCTTGTTGCGACTTCAAGGCTTCATCAAGAGCCTCTTGTGCGTGTCCAGTGCGTACAAGGTAGTACAACTTGGCCCACAAAGGCTGACCAGCAACAAGCTGGATATCTCGACTGTCACATGAAAGAGGACTAGGAATTGACTGTTCTTACCTCTATCCGATCCTCCCACTGTCCGTTCTTATAATATCTCATCAAGAGGAATGAGCGTATTTTGTTGGCTACACTAGGGTCTCCCCCAAGGCGGGCTTCCATCGGTCTCGACTGGATAGCGCGTTCGACAATATCCCAAAACTGGTCCTCGAGTGCCTCTCGTGAACCTTTTGCAATTTGTGTCCGGAGAGCCGCAGCCTCCCGAGAGTCACTGTCCCCCAGGTAGACGCGTGCATACTTGCGCTCGAAAAGCGGGGCGTTTAAGATGTGTGCGCCTGCGTGCTCGACAGGGGGCAAAGCAGGAGGTTCACCCGTAATCTTTGCAAGCACGTGGAAGTTTTGAAACATTTGTTGTGAGGCAGGCTGCACGAATAGAGTATGAGACAAATAGTATTGGGGACGGCGAGAGGACGTGCCTCTGAGTTCAAGCTTGCGGCAGCTTGCATGAGGAGATGAATAACGGGGCAAGAGGTTCCGCGCAACCTTGCAGCGTTTAGTTCGCTGATCGCACGGTCATATGCCATCATCTTGCTCTGCATCTGGAGGGTTAAACTAGGTCCTGTGCTTGCCTGGTTCACCTTGGTCAATAAGTGGGCACGGCGCATAAGCAGTTAAATTACGGTGAGGGCAGCCTTTCCATGGAAGCTCTTTTTCATCTCAGCGAGGGCTTTGCTGTCACTGGTAGCACGACCTCCAAGCTCTTCAAAGACGCGTCTCTTTTTAGCCTCCCAGTCCTTGCGACTGCGCTCCTCAAGGAGACGGTAAAAGTGCTCCTGTGTTTCTCTCCGACCTTCTTCTATGGTCGAAATAAGATTCTGCTCGTGGGCGTGACGAAGATAGCCTGCGACATCGGTGTCTTGAAGGGGCTGGAGGGGAGAGAAAGTGGTTGAGGTGTTCAAATGGGCGATGGAGTTGGCAAGGGCAGGGGCATCGACGTGAGCCTGAGCCAAAAGGTAGTTCCTGTCATAACGAGGTTAGAACGAGGATGGTTTGGCGCATTTGCTATATAGCTCACGCTCTGTCAGCATCTGTGGCTGCTCCGGGTTGTCGGGATACGAGTCGGCGTGATTGTGCTTCGATTTGATCTAGTGACAGGTTGACTGAAGGGAGGTCAGGGCGCGAAAGGTGCGAGTTCAGAGCTCTTGACGAGTTCAGCAATGAGGAAAGGTCGGACGCCATCGTTGTTGACAGTGGGGGTCAGCACCCCTGCTAAACCGGAGATGTTGATGATGACCGTTCGGGAACAAAAGTCTGAAAACGCGTGCAACTAATTTTGGAAGTACAGTAACTTTGTTATATTAAACCTGACCCGGGAGACACACTGCGGAACTTCGTCCGTCTTCTTGTTCTTCCACCATCATGTTACCCACTAGGATCCGAGGGAGACGAACCAAAAGACGTCCAGGAACTTTCGACCCCAACGATGCTGACCGTGTCAAGCACACCCGCATCGGCGTATGGGACCTCTACCAGGAACGCCAAACTGACTTGCCTCCCATACCGGGCTCATCAAGATTAGAGACATATGCCCAGATAGTACAGAGCATGCCCTATGTAATCCGCATGTTAAAGGATATACTTAGCATCAGAAGATGTTGGATACTTCTCTCCGCATTCTTCGTAGTCGAAGTCTTGAACTCTCTCGTCCCCGCTGTTTCTCTATGGTATGTCACCAAGCTATACGGACTCCCTGTACATTCACAACGTCTTCGTACAGGTATTCCGGACAACTTCTCCACCTTGTAATACCCTATCCTATTCTCATTTGCATTCCACGTTTACCTCCCACCTAGGTAGAGACCGCAATAGAGACACGCACTGTGGATACAACAGTGCTCATTCATGTTGCAGCAGGACGCATGGCATGCACCATCGCATCCCGCATCCTCCAATACGCGAAAAGTCGCATCTCCTTCCCATTAAATATGTCCATTAAACAATTCTACGCCGGGCACATATTCCGCTCCATGGCACGCCTTGACGTACCCACCTTCGAAGACTCGATCACACAGAGGCAGCTTCAATCTGCGTGGACGGCTCCTTGGGGGTCTAGTGTAGCTTGGGGAACCGTCCAGATGGCTACGGGCATCGTAATGACAGTTATTCGTCTAATCTCACAGCTTTCCGTTCTATTCGCAGTTCTGCGGGAGCAGCAGGATGGTCCGCTTCTTGCGGTACTCAGCTTTTCTCAATCTTTATTTACCTGGTATAGCGCAAGAAAAAGCGTGTTCAACTCCTTAGGTAGGTCGACAGCAAATGTTCCGAGCATCTGTCTAAGTTAGACGCGTAGTTTGGGCTGCAACCACCACCGATGAAGATTATATCCGAATGCAAGGCCTGAAGCATCTCGTCAATGACCCTCCACACCGAAAGGAGCTTGTCGCGGGTAACCTCGGCGAATATATCACTACCCGTATGTAGACACGCCTTGCTAGACCTCCTCAATTTGACATGTATCACGACCAGAATTTTGCGAAGCTTCTCAGCGCGTCGGCGACGATGCGGGCGATTTCCATGAGCTGAGTCGAGCTCATTCTATCAAGGACAGTCTCAGCATCGCGTCCATACTTCGTGAACCACTGCGCGAGTTGCCCCAGGTACTCGGGTTTGACTCAATGGTTGACTCAGCTAATAAATGAACAGATTGTCTTCACATTACGCGCCGTACAAAAACCAATGACCATCCCCCTCTCCTTGGCATCGCTTACTTTAATCAATCAAACCTCTACGTCGTTCAGTTCCACGCTTTTCGCCCTATTCGGAGAGTCATTCTCTCTGGGGGAGCAGTTTGCAGAAGTACGCAAGCTATACGAGATCGAGAACGTGCCGAATAAGGTTGTGGATGGCAAAGAACCCTTCCCCGAGAACCAGCAGTCTCTCAGGAGTGGTATTTCTGTTGAGTTCAAGTGCATTGATTATTTATTACTTCATCTGGGCGTTTCTGAAACCTGCCTATGTCAGGAATGTATCATTTCAATACCCCGGTGCAGAGAAGTATGCTCTCCAGAATGTTTCGTTCAAGATCGGAGCTGGTCAGCTTTGCGTATGTACCTCCACTTTTTCTGTACTCTTTCTAACCATGGTGTAGGTCATTGTCGGGGGGAATGGGTCTGGAAAGAGCACAATACTGAAACTCATCTCCCGTATCTACGATCCAACAGAGGGAATTATCCTCATCGACAACCGCGATATCAAAACTCTCAAACTCGCCAACCTCCGCTCCACCCTATCCATCCTTTTCCAAGACTACACGCACTTCCCCCTCTCCGTAAGCCCCGTTCCCGCACGCCCCAGAAGCAATTGTATCTAACGCACGTGCAGATAAGCGAAAACATCGCACTCGGCAACCCCGCCCTCGCACACGACGCCGACAAAGTCCGCGAAGCCGCCCGTCTCGGCGGCGCTGATGCCTTCATCGATAAGCTCCCTGAAGGATTCGACACCTACCTCGATCGTCCCGTGAGGGACTACTACTCTGACCTCCCTGAAGGCACCAAGACGCTTTTCGGGCGGACCGTCGACTACTCCCACGTTCGCGGCGCAGGGGGTCTCGGTGCCACCGAGGCTTCGGGCCTCAGTGGCGGGCAGATGCAGCGGCTTGCAGTGTGCGTGACCGTGCTTTTGATCTCTCGCGTACTGGTGCTGACTGTATGAATAGCTCCCGTACGTTCATGCGCTCTTTGTCCTCCGAGACAGACTCTTCCGTGGGCATGCTGTTATTCGACGAACCGAGTGCCTCGCTGGACCCTACTGCCGAACATGGTGCGTTGACCCCCCGGCTTCCTTAAAGTACCATGTTTGGGATTATAACTGGCGATATAGATCTCTTCGAACGTCTGCGGAAATTGAGGGGCAGCAAGACCATGATATTTTCTTCGCACCGATTCGGGAATCTCACCCGACATGCTGATCTCATTTTGTGAGTTTTTGGTCTTCTTAAAATCTCATTCTTGCGTTGATGTGTGGCTGTCACAGGTACATGGACGATTCTGCTGTGCAGGAAGAAGGTACGCACGACGATCTATTAAAGAGAGGAGGGGAGTATGCTCGTATTTGGAATTTACAAGCGAAAGCTTTCATATAATAACGACTAGAGACGAAACGCAGACGCACATCGTACAACACCGCGGACTATTAACCATAGAACCCCGCTCATCCTCATGCAATATAGTCAAGAAATACCACATAGAGAAAAAAAAATACGAGAGCAAAACACGAGATAAATGATGATCTAGAACAAATTATACAAATGGGAATCCATGATAACTAAACTCGATCACGATTGTTGCTGCTGCTGTTGTTGTTGCTGTTTCTGAGCCAACGACTTTGCTTTGAATGTCTCAAAGATATGATGCACGCTCTCTGGCTCTAAAACGACCTTCGTCCCGTCACATCGCGCCTTCTTCGTGAACTCCGTACATAGCTCATTGATATCCGCGTCCTATCATCGCTCAAATCAACAAATGCAAATCATGAAAAACACGATTTGACACCCACTTTGAACTGAGGATGCGAGGTGATCGTCCGCCACGCTTTCAGCACTTCAATATTTGCGGGACTCTCCTGCGTCTTCGGGAACGTCGAGCCCTCGCAAGAGATCATATTCGCCCCTCCCCCTCCCTGAGAGAAATCGCTTGTCTTGCGCACTGCGGGCAGCGCGAACGGCGAACTTGTGAAGGGCGAGTCACCTGAGGCGGCTATATGCTTCGCGATATCTTCCCTCGTCGGACAACGCGGGAATTCTGCGGATCCGGGATTGACATTAGACACCGGCGGTAATTCGGACGCCGACGGTGGACTCTCGGCGTCCGTCCGCGACATCGTCCAGCTGAATGGACTTTGTCCGTTTGATGTACTTGCTGACGATGGTGAGGATAGAGGATTGGCAGAAAGGGGAGAAGCTACTGAGTTTTGCGAGGATACACTACTTTGTGGTGACTGCCCGTTCCCATTGGCGTGTGTCACGGGACTTAGGGCAGGTGGAGCCTTCATCATGGCGTTAAAGTCAACCTGTCCCTGGTTGTTCATGAACGTCCCGCCGAAAAGCTCGTCTAATGAGTTATTCTGCATGAAGTCGGAATGACCTGCAGATTGGGAAAATTCGGCCGTAGATTGGCCGTTCCTTGCACCATTCCATGAATTCGAAGGTGAGGGGAAATTGAACGGGAATTGGGCCAGTCTGTTAGCATTGTTGGAGTTGCCGTTGTCGGCAGTCGTTGAGACATTGTTGAAGGAACTAGAATCGGGCGTATCGGCAAATGACATGAAGAAGGTATTAGTGGCGAGTGTCTTGTATTGGTTAGGAGTGGGCAGGGCATATTGGCCGTATGGCGAAGTCGAAGTATCCATTTGCATAGAGCCTGAAGGAGACTCATCCATTGCATTGAGCATAGAGGGATCGAAGGTTGTTAATGAACTCCAGTCAATATCGTTAAACGGCTTAGGTGAGGACTGTGATGATGGGACAGAAGGAGGGGGCGGTGGAGGGGTACCAAAGAAGCTGAATGGCGCTTGGACGGTGGGAGGCGATGAGGATGAGGATGCCTGTGGCACGGACGACTCCACCGACTTTGGCATAGAAAATGTGAATGGACCTTGCTTGAGAGCAAGGTTCTCCTGCTGAAGTCGTGCAAGAAGATCTCGTAGATTAGAGTTCTCACTTTGGGCTTCCTTGTTCTTTGCCTCGAGAGCAGCCACTTGATCCTCCAACTAAGAACGCGTATCAGGGTTAGGCAACTGCGACAAGGGTAAATTGAACACGCACATCTTTGACGTGTTTTTCCTTTCGTTCCCGGAAAGCGCGTTGAGCAGCACGATTTTGTTCCTTCCGCTTTATCAGTCGTGAGTCATCCTTGAAATGGGGTGGCAGGTCAACTCGATATGGTTTATAGAAGCTGACGGGACGACTAACCTGCGTGGACCCTCCCGACTTTCGTCTAGAGACTGACCCCTTTTTTGAGGCGGTCTGATCATCTGCTGGACACGAAAAAGGAGGGTTAAAGGTCAAGAATAAAGGAGAGAAACGGTATGTGACAGACCGGTATGCTGATTTTTTGTACTTGGACCCTCCTGCATAGCATCATCAGTTGCCTTGCGCTTGAGGGCTGGTTCCTCGCTATCATTTCCACGAGAGAAAGTAGAGTGGCGCCTTGAGCGGGAGCCATCGATACTGTTATTACTAGGTGGACTAGGACTGCTGTCATCGGATGGTGGAGTGAGACCTGAGAGTGGATGTTTCTGTATGCTCTGAGGGTTTACGCCAGGGATGTCGGTGGGATTGATGTCTGGAAGTGTGTTTGGGTATTGTTTTTGGAGGAGAGCGAGGAAGTCATCATCGGCAAGCTGAGAGAACTGAGATGGAGTTTGTGACAAATCCCAGAAGCTGTTTATAGAGGGGAATTCCATGGGTTTGCCAGGGTTCCTCGATGACGAAGTGGTTATAAGCTAGGCTGCGGACGAGGGATGGACAGGACAGTAGGAACAGCACTCAGGAGAAACAAAGATACGTAGAACTATGTGCCAGGTCGGCCATCCCACATCTGATGACAAATCACTATGTATAATATTTAATAAATGACGTTTATCAACTGCCGACGGCACAAATCTACTCGTCACTGGGGGACTCACTCGAAGCTCCGTGTTGATCGTCGCTTGAATAGGTGATCTCTGTTGCCAACAGCCCCCTCAGGCAATTCGTCACCCCTGAGTTCAATGCGGTCCCGCTAGCGCTCGGAGTGCATGACCTTCTTTGACTCAACTCGCTCGGACATTCTCAATCTCCGACACTCTGAGGCTACTAGATTGATACCCCGGTTTCCTCCAGCTGCGGTCACGATAAATGTCTGGATTCTATCAGAATATTGGTCTCTTGCTTTTCAGTCCTTTCAAGGCTTAACAATTGAACGCCTCTCACTCGGAATATCTCGGCTACACTCTTGCCTATCTGTCGCCGTAAACCCATCCGTGTAGGTCTTTCCACGGCATTATGCAAGCTTCTTTTAAGCTCTACTAGTCGTTAGCGTTCCGTAACTCGCCCATCAAACTCATTTCCTTTGACAATCCCTGAATCCAATACTACTCACTCCAACTCCACATTGCATTCCGTGTGCTCCTCCAGACAATTCTATTGCAGGAACACTACCCTTTCCCCTCGGAAAGGACAACCTGCACGTCCTTCTCTTCCTGCATATTCCCGAGGAATGGATAAGGAACACTGCAAGCTTATGCGTTTTCGGCTCACGCCTTCCCATTACGGACAGCGATTGATTGCGTGTCCCCCAGGGTCCCCCAGAGTATACACTCACTTATCAGTTAATACTGTACACTTGCGCAAATTTGGCACGCTGAGCTGCTTTCTTTCCCGCACAAGCCTCACTTCTTGTCTACTATACCGACGATCACGCAGGATCACGCTCTCTATCGTTTATAATTATCACCAAGGTTAGCATCCATCACCTTGTCACCACCGTCTGCTAAGTGCTTGATCCACATGTCCGAGAACGCCGAATGTCAACCTCTGATTGGCAACGTGAAACATATAAACACTATCGACGTTTTTCCGCAGTCCGTGATGCCGTGCTTGAAATAGTCTGCCTCCCGCCTGTAAGGTCGTTTAACAACCTTGACGTGCTTGGCCTCCGTCATCGACGAACAAAAGCGCTGGTTGACTCGCTACTTGACGCAAACATCCCTTGCATGGTTATTTCATTCCGACGGTTCCAGGCTTGGCTGTGGTCATCGCCTCAATGTTCATAAAGGAATTATTAACACGCGGCCCTCATACTACTGTTTTTGATCAGACCTATACCTTTTTTGAATCAAATGAGTTCGAAGATCCGAGCCCCCCACAGGCCCCCTGACTGCATAGCTCACATGATTGACTTCAAGCAATCACATCAACCGATTGCACCGCTCGGTAACTAAAGGTAGAGCGGTGACCCACTTCGGTTTGACTGATCAGCGTCAGAGGAAATGACCAAGTCCCTTCCCCAGGCCATAGCACTCCGCCGACCCACTTCCACTGGCGCCCATAAGACATTGTTGATCAGGTCACCTCAAACGTGTCCCCAATGACGAATACAACCACCGACTTGGCCTCGGCATTAGCAAACCAATACTTCCCCTTCGGGCCAATGAAAATTATCCATATGTACTGATAACATAGGCGGGATGATGTACAATAGGTACTATCGGGAAATGTGTGTGGTATCATCAATATTGGGATGGTCACTGGGACAAGGATGATTAGCGACCACGGACATGAGAGTGTGCATAAACAACGCACATAGTATTCAATTTCCAGCTGTGGACAACAAGCGACGTGTGAAGACAATAACGTTGAGTACAGGGACAATGGAGGTGGTGAACACACATACGAAAAGGAAAGCCACGTTCCGGGGCCACAAAATGTTTAGGCCGACGGGGTTATAAATCTGGGTATTCATTTCATCGATCCTGCATTTCAGCCGTCGCATCTCCTGTACAAACTTCCGGTTCAGCACGTTCTCCACGCGCAGGTCACGAGCACTAACCTTGACATAGTGTGGCGTTAGGAAAAATGTCGACAGGTGCAGGGTGACGACTGCGAGGAAGTTGTATATAAAGGAGTGGCGGGAGCTATGAGCGGATATGAGAATCTCGTTGATGTCGTTGATGGTCTCCAAGAAGTGGGTCGGCGTTATCTATTATTTGAGAGTCAGGAAACCACGGTAACAATGGAGACGGGAATATGAATTACTCGGCCATCAAGTTCAATGGGATATATTGAAGAGAACTGAACCAGCTCTCCTCCAGCATAATCCCTTTCAATGCGCACAATTTCCCGAGGGTGGTGAACACCGATTTGTCCGACTGGCGGCGTTCCATAGGCCGAGTCTGATGCTGGTGGACCGTTGTAGTACGCTGAATGGGGAATCAACGGTCGCCGACGTCTGTGTCCGACAGTCAACATTAACGACAACATAGAAGCAATCACTTGAGAACTACGTACGCATTTTGCTGCGTTAAATACGTTGTAGAGTGTGGAGGAGGGGAATAATAGCCATGTTCGAGACGGCCATTATTGTCAGGCGGCGGATCGACGTTGTCCCAAGGCTGAGGTGAAGGTTTGCTAAACTCGAGATCTAAAAGCGCTGGTCTACGGTTCGTTCGACTTCGACGCTTCTCATTCGTCGTCGGGCCGATGTGGAGGCTATCATGGTCGTGTAAGGATATATCATCTTCTTTCTCTAGTGACTGTGAGCGTTCGAGGGGCCAGTGATGGTTAGCAATGTCCACTTCTTCCAGGCCTTGAACTTCATCGTCGCTTTCCAGCGGTGGCGCTGGAATGCGCGCGCTCGTGCTGCCATTGGAAGGTACACGAGTGAGTGGCGGGCTCAGTGGCAGCTGCCTGGATGGGATGCGTCTGTGTACCACTTCGAAACTGTTCATTTTTCTCATTTCCACCTGCTCTGCCCCTGAATTCTCCTCGTTGTTTATGTCCATGCGTGTCCACGATGTCGCTTGTGAAGAGGGTTGCTGTGCAGGACCAAGGCTTGAAGGGGCAGATGAGGAAGAGGACCGCGTGTTGTGGGTCTCCTGTTCGGTGGATGCAGAAGAAGTCGGCTGAGAGTGCGTATGGGATGTTGATTCATCGTTCATGGGAATATCAAGAGATGTCATGAGTGGCGCATTAAGCTGGGTGTGCAAGATTGAGGAGTGCTAATTGACGCTGCTGTTTCGTATTCAACAGCCGGAGAAATGAAAGGCGCTTAAGTAAAAAGTAGATATAGGATATGGGACGAGTTCTCGTTTGCGATACACGACCGTAGGAGCGTGCTCACTTGCAAGTTGTGGCAGTGAGAGCACGTTTTGGTTGCATTTTGCCATCTCAACATCTCTTCATGTTACCTACTTACACCAAATTTACACTGTAGAATAATCAAAGGAGCTTGAGCTTGTCGAACAATATATCTCTGCACTACTCCACTATATATACTAACTGTGTCACCAGGAAGATTGGTTTAATTTGTCGTGACCTTTACTCGTCAATTTGTTATAACTGTGCTACTGCTGCTTCTGACATGACATAGGTATTAGTTGTGGGTACGAATAAGACCGCGTACTAGGCTCATCGGCAACAAATCACCTCTGGCAAATTGAGGTCCCTCGGAGTTAATGTCAGTCGCGCCCGAGCCATTCAAGTGATATGTTTTGCCGTCGCTAGGAATATCGTAGTAGCTGCACCTTCTCGAAATCCATACCTTATGATAGTACCGAATAGTACTAGGATAGGGAGAGGAGCTTCCACATATCTGACATCGACAGGTTGACAGCTGTTGGACAGCTGCGTAGTTCGCGGGAAATTGGAACACTTGATAGTAGCCTGATGTCATGTCATCGTCAACGTCTAGTAGCATCGTCCTCAGAGAAGTTCTCACTTGCAGTCCAGCTCTTCTTCGTAATGGCTTCGCGGATATGCGCTTCCGAGGGACTCGAGAGCGGGCAGGTTCGCGAAGCGGTTGCTCAAGCGATAACAGCAACGGAATTTCACCTATTGTGCATTCAAATCAGGGGGGCCAAATTAAGGGCAGTCAAAATCGAAGACTCCGGAGTGTTCGGAAGAACAAGTGTTCATCGAACGTTGGACATTCATCTGTTGCGAAGAGACTTTCGGGGTTTGGAAGGTGGATGATTAGTCTCCGGTAGAACACACTCGTTCCCCTTCTGAACTAGGTTCTGGACCTGGATGCGGGAATTTTGCTGGTAAAGCTAGTAGTAGCCTGTAGGTAAGCGTCGCAAAAATAACCAACAGTCCAGGCTGTCCAGCGTTTCGTGTGGAGAAAAGAACTCCCGCTGAGAGATTATTAGATTAAGTTAACCACTTGCGCTCTGAAGCACTTCTCAGACTTACGGGTGCCCGTTGTGACAAGCAGTCAAATGGGTCGGCTTACACAGGTCCACGTGCACCCGACCTGGGTCCTGGGAGCATTTCGGAGTAGGGCTGGGTAGGCATCGAGCGAAGAGGCAGAAATGCTGACAGGTACGATGGTTATCCGCCGACTTCAGTCGTGTGAAAAGTTGACTCTTGGGGCTATTCTTATGGCAAAAGATGGTATTCGAATCTCTACGGAAAAGATGTGTTCAACGTGTTGTTTGTTACATGCGAGTGAGTGGATAATTATTTAATATTATCGGTACGACATAACTGCTTCGTCAATGCGATCATAAGAGGGGGAGTCAAGCCTATAACAACATGGGCATAAAAGAACATATGTAGGCCGGGATACCTGCCCGATATTAAGGGGGAGAAGGTGCAGTCCTTTCCTGAGAGCGAGCAGGAGACGTCGTCGTCTTCATCGGTGGAGAGCCTGCGGCAGGATTCATCACCTCGGAAAGCTTCCCTCGTGATGGAGGTGTGCTAGAACGATGTGAGTCGATGATCATGCGCTCATCAGATGGCGAAGGGATGCTCGATGGAGGAGACAACGTGGCGATAGGAGGAAGAGCGATGGGCACAGACGGACTGGCATGCGATGCATGACCAGGTCCAATAGGGCGGGGATGGGGCGGAAGAACCACAGCTAACTGGGGCGGACTGGTAGGGTAGTGAGATTCAATGTGTTGACGCGACTCCGGCGAATGTGAGGGTTGAGTGCGGAAGGGTATAGGCGATGGTCGCGAAGAAGGTACCGGAGTATGTCGTCCAGAAGATGCGCTGCGCTTGCCAGCATCCACCCGAGTTCGTTTCGAGTCCATCTCTTCCAACGATGGACTCAGAGGACGTTTGAGTGAGCCTGGAGCACCCGGAGGTGATGGACGGCTGCGTGAAGACGAGACAGAACCACGGTGTGACATACTTGGGTGAGGCGATGCCGCTGTGTGCCGACTGCCGTTCGACACAGTAGGCGAGTGCATTTGGCCATTCTGAGAATCCGTGGAAGGAGCTTGCATCTCGGCGACGCGGTAGTGAGAGAGAGTAAGAAGAGACTCTGTAATGCCCTCGTCATAGTCATCATCTACTACCCGCGAAGGTGGACGAGGCGTTGCGCTTGTGGGGGAAGGCTGCAACGACCTGCTGCCCGATGACGATGTTTCAGGACCCTCTTTCGCAGAGAAAGAGCCGATCTTGAACGTAGCAGGCATGTTCGAGGGAACACCACTGGAGTCTGATCGACCAGACTCATCCTTTGTGCGTCGCTGCCTTCGCTTCTTCTCCTTCTTCGGTGCCTCACCAATAACCCCGGTACCAGCGATGCTCTGCGTGTCCGAATCCTTATCCTTCATTTGCTTTCGTTTGCGGTCGCGCGCATCAGGTGCAGGAGTGGGCCGTGGACTCTCAGAGGGACGCGCGTTGCTCCCCACATGGTGGGGAAGTGCACGTGGAACACTTTCCGGAGAAGTAGCAAAGCTCATCGACTGCCTCCGTGGGTCCTGCAGCTGACGCTCACGTTCGCGATCAAACTCTCGTGGGTCTCTTTCTTGTTCGCGAGCGGGGTCGTATCGCCAGGGTCCACCCTCATGCGGACCAGATGGAGGTGATCGCGGGTGAGGGGGACCACCAGGGGGCTTGGACTCCCAGTACATGCGAGAGGGATGTGCAGACGGATGTGCAGAGCGAGGAGATGTCTCCATTGGGGAGTGTACACGAGGGCCCGGAGAACGGTAATACTGTTGCTGCGAAGGATGCGAAGGGAATTCAGGATGTCCTGGACGTTCTCGTTCACGCTCCCATTCACGATGGTGTTCAGGAGGAGGCCCACGGCGATCCCAAGCCATATCATGCTCTGGTTGTGGTGCCTCGCGGGGGTAAGTCGGTGGTGACCGTTGTGTCAAGCTGGGCTGGGCAGGTCCCACAGGTTGCCTGGTCGCAGGAGGATAGTTCTGATATCCAGGGCCCGGGGATCGGGCGCGCGAAGCATGTGGTGGCGGAGGCGAAACGGACGTGGAAGGGACCCTGAGTGGACGGCCATGGAAATGGTCGTTGTATTGACCAGGACCGTGAACGGCGGAATTACGAAGCTCCTCCGTCTGCACTTGCTGTTGGGGAACGGGGTGATGCAGGAGGAGGGTTTGGTGGCCAGCCGGCCCACGAGTTGGACCCTCACGCGAGGAACCAGGGTAATCACGAGGATGAGGTGGACGATCAACGTCCATAGGCGCCAAGGGTGTATGCGAAGGGAGATGACGGCTCTCGTCCAACACCACTGGTGGCGGAGGACCACCTCGGAATGGACCGGGTGATGACCTAGAGGCAGGCCCAGCTGCAGGAGGAGGCAGATGAAGATTGTCACCGCTAGGCGGGCCGTTTGACTGTGGCCTGAAAATTGGAGGACGAGTCGACGATTGCAGTAGGAGAGGAGGACCGGTGAGTCCTGGCGGAGGGACAACAGCGCTAGCATACGCAGTGGGATGCACGTCTTGAGGACCTGGTGCAGCAGGTAGCTGACCACCAGTCGCTTGCGCGTTCTTCAGGATCTGGAGACGCTGTGAAATGACGTGATTACTGGGGTCAAGTTCGCTGGCGCGGGCATAAGCATCGATGGCGTCCGAGATCTGGTTGTTGCAGCTCTCGTAAAGACTTCCCAAGTCAAACCAGACCTCAGAGATGTAAGGATTGATACGGATGGCACGCGAATATGCATCAAGAGCATCACGGAATTGGTTGATCTGGAAGTAGAGTACGCCAATCGAACACCAAAAGGTGGGGTTCCGGCCGTCGCGGTAAACCGCCTGCTGGTAAGCTTCGTATGCCTTGTTGTACTTCTGGCCAGCCATATAAGCACGCCCAAGAAGGTACCAGCTTTGAGCATCTGAAGGGTCTGAACGCGGCATCGTTTGATCAACATTGAATGAAAGGATGACTAGACTACAGGAACCTACCAGCTTCTAGACTCTTGGTCAAGTACTGAATGGCAAGCTCCTGATTCTGGAAAGAAGATCCATCCTGGTGATATAACCATCCCAGTTGTTGTAGAACTTTGGCATGCCTGGGATTGTCGGCAACAACACGTTCATAAGCGTCCTTAGCGCGGACATGCTTCAAAGGGATATATAAGTATGGAGAGTTACAACACGGATACCCAGGTTACTTACGTCTTTCTGCTGCTCGTAGACATGTCCAATTTGGAACCAAATGTCCGCATGTGCGAGAGGACTTGGAGGGTTACGGAGAATGCGATCGAAACAGCTAAGCGAATCTTCATACTTGCCCTGTTGCTTGTAGATGATGCCAAGACGGAAGAGGATCTCGTTTGCCTTGTCAAAATCTAGTTCTGTGTAATGGATATATACCGGAATGCTTCTCGAAGTAAAAGGAAGCCAACCTTTGTCCATTTTCAAGACTGAAGCGAACGCCTCCTCTGCATGGTCCAAGGATCCATATCGGTCGTAAAGTATACCGATACCATACCACAATTTCGGATCTTCCTTTGACTTGACATGAGGACCGAGAGTAGTTGGTAATAAATAGCTGGCTTACCTTGGGATTTGGGAGGAGATACAAAGCCTGCTGGTAAGCCGAGTAAGCCTTCTGCAGGTCATCTTGCATGAGATAACAGTGTCCTGTAACACAATGAACACATGGAGATACACAAAGGTGAACCGACAAACCGAGTGCGCTCCATACTTCGCCGTTGTCTTCTTGTAATTGAAGTACGCGCTGGAAGTATTCAACAGCCTAATATGGAAAGAACATGACATCAGCCACTGCCACATGGGGATTTGAAATTGGAATTGTGATCTGAGATAAGAAAAGACAAGGAGCTTTGTAGCGCGCGTCAATATTTTTGTTTTTCCTCGGAGGACATCGGCTTCGAAACAAGATTGACACGAAAATAGAAATCAATGATTTTGCCTACCTTTGGATAATTTTCTTTGATCCGAGCGATTCCCGCCACTTGTGTAAGTCCTGACAGGGACATCGGGTTGTGCCGTAGAGCGTTTTCGTATGCCGTGATCGCATGTTCAAGGTCGCCCATTTGCTCCGCGACACGCCCTGAGAAACAAAAGCATTAAATTTATTACCCGGCTTTGTTTCTTCGGAAAATGAACAAAGCTTACCGATCAACAGCCACGTTTGCTCATTAGCCACTGCCAACTTATGAATCACACTGGATGGAGCAGGTGCAATCCCGTTGGAGGCGGGAGCATTGGGCACAACAACGGGTGATACGATCTGATTTGATGCTGTATGTGCATGGCTTGAGCCATTTGAAAGAGCTGGCGTAGTAGGCAAGGCTGTCCCATTGCCATTAAGATGGGGTGGATGTGCTGGTGCCGCTGGGTGAACGGGGTGGGTGAGGATGGCATGAGGATGAGGATGGGTTGGTGGGTCATGCATGCGCACGTCCCTATCAGACTGACGTTGCATGTGTCTGTGGGACATAGTGGAAGGGCGGTTGACGCCAGACGGAGGGATAGAAGCGAAGAGGGGAAAGTTGTCAAACCTTGGAGGATAGTGATATATATATGAAAAGGCTGCGGGAGAGGGGAGATCAGGGCCTTGGCCCCGGGTCGCACGATCAAAGACGATCAGGCTGAAGAAAAACTAGATTGCCGCCATCTCGCAAAGACGTCTGATTTTGAATTTACTCCGATACTAATGACATGTTCTCGTCTCCATACAGCCGCGTGCCTACGGTTTCCCTTTAAAGAAGCCTGCCGTTGGCCGTCGGCTACTTTTTCTTCTCTTCTTTTGTACCATTATGACCAATTGCATTCGGCCCTTTTTGCACATGTGGAGTTGCATGGAAGCATGTCCATTTTTGGGCATAGCGTGAGTTAAAGAGTTTAACGGACGACCCCTTTCTCTCTTTCACCGAACTGTGCGCACGAATCCTTTCTTACGGTTCCGTTTGTAAATCAATGCGAGAAGTGAGACCTTGAGGACCATTGTTGAACTAGTTTACCCGTAAATACACTGCTACACATGGGCCAGCATGAGGGTTGTCGTTATGTACAGTTGCCTGCCTCTCAATCAGGGTCTTACTAAGAGGGTTCTAACTCGCTGTGTTCAAAAAGTGGATTCAAACGCCAATCCGCGTAATGCCGAGCCACACATCGGGACTTTTACGGCAAAGCATCCTTGATGTCCCAGATCTGGCACGATCTCGGAGGCGATACTAAATCCACTCTCCTACCAACCTACTGGTTCCGACTTGCCCGTGAATAGATGCTGTCAGTTCTACTACCAGGTTGCTAATTGTCGCACTTGCGAAAAAGCGCGACCTGTATCCAGGGTCTATTCATACCACTTCTGGAAACCCATTTCATAATGACTGCTAATTTACCCTTCACCATGATCAGGTACGCGAATGTCAACTTACCAAAGCTTTACCAAGTGTTTAGCTACTTTGGTCAGGCGCAATCTTGATCTTGTTGTCACTAAAGGAAAATGAAATACATGTTCTTCTGGCCACTTGCTTGGCCGCCATCTCTCGGTTCGCCATTGGCAGCTGACCCGCTGAACTTTCGCCCGTCATGATCTCACAGCCATCGTGATCAAAACTCTTTTAATGCCAATCTACGTGGGCAAGTTGTGCGCTGGACTCTTGGAACCACGCGGCCCTTCCATTGAGTCAATCTCTGATGGACAGTGGACACCTGTACTACTCACAGTAGTATCTTGTAGTATGCATCCAGTGACATGCAGTGCTTGTATCGATCCCACGTTGCAACAGCAATAGCAGCAACAACTGTTGTGCATGGGATCTTATGGCAAACGTTCTTGTGCGGCCTCTTCGGTCCACCATTACACTTCTCCCAAGCACCTCGTAGTTCTCCGTCGAACCTGTCGCAAGCCCTGAGGCCTGCCGCCTTATCCGGGGAATGCTAATATTCAATTTGATGACGCGATGTGCCAACGATGCTCAAGCTTCCATTTTTTTCTCCGAGAAGTTCCAAAAGCACTCGCCCGAGAAGGCAATTACGAATGATGAGGGCATCGATGAACCAGCGTTCCGCTGACTTCGTTTAGAGCACAGCGTTCGTATTTAATCGTTTCGATTGCCACCACACGCTACATCAATGAAGAATGAACGCGATCCTCCGACGAAGATAGTTAGATAGATCTACCTCCGTCCCGGTCGGTGCGCATCAAACATGCCCGGATTATTCATCGATCAACTCATTGATCCCCCTCAACGTTGTTTGCCGTGGTAACAATTTCCGCAGCATTGATATCTCTCCTAGAAGTGTATAATATTAATATGAACATATCAAACCTTTGGGAGTCGAAGCTTGCATGAAATCAGCGAGGCTTCTGCCTTTACGTTCACTGTGGAGGCTGGTCCCCAAGGCTATTACGAGTACTCCCATTGGCGATTCGGCTATAGAACAGTATAATCATAGTTCAATGACATCGGGTACAAGCTTAGACAAGTGCGAAGGAGATCGTCAGGCTCATCGGTCCGGCCAATAAGCTTTGCCTGTGATGACTTGCCTGCGCTGACAAAGGCGGAAGTGGCCGGGCGAGGGGCGGCAAAATAAGGCAATGCGTGCCAGCAGGCGGCGCTGCCGCATCTTTGCAAGTGCACGAAATCGAAAACGCGATCCGGATTAGCATACATGGCCAAACACGTTCCAGTGGGAATTGGAGCAGTAAACCCTAAGCGGCGCCGCACAGGGTCCCGGCAAACAGACGTCGTTGGACTGTTAATTGCAGGGGCGCATACACCGCATGCAGACTGCATCCGACTAGGTTTGCTGTGACATTTTACCAAACTTTGGTCAAGTCCGCGGGAGACGAAAAGGTTTTCGATGAACATTTGCGTACATATGCCCACGGTCTCAGTGATACTATGCGGTCATTTAGATCTTCCTGTGTGTGCCAGAATAGGTAGGCTTGGAAAGGTACTTTAAGAGAACGACTCACAGGATCTTTACCATGATGCCTTTCCCATCATTGTGGAGGATTGTCCTGTGACAAATTGGAGAACGGCTTGACCTGAAAGTTTGTTATCTATCGAAACTTCACCTTGTGCTAGGTCATAAGCAAGAATGGAAGGAGAGAACGAGGATTGCATCAGAATTTCAAGATCGGTGACTAGAATATTGATTTGTAGGATTTCTATGAAAGAACTTCAATCAAGAGTACCCTAGGCGCTAGATCCTCATAGATCGTGTAGTTGTGTACATACATAGTAGGACACATTTGAAAAGAGTTTTTGGACTAGAGCTCGTAGGTTATATTATTATAAATTACGTTCATGATCTAACGGTAGTATTGGCTTAGACAAGGTAAAACCATATGAGGAGGGGCTGTTACCTGCTGTTCGAATATAATCATGATCAGTTACTTTATACGGCAACATGCGTCTCATGATCAATTCTGAGCGATTGTACTCTTGACACGTTCCTGGAGCCAGCTGATCATATACATGTTATCTCCCTCTAGGTCTAAATATGATTGCAACTTCGAAAGGGGCTGGAAGTGCTCCTCCGAATACCATAGTCAATTGCCATTACTTTGGGAAGAACGGTTTGAACAAATTGAGATATTATTTCCAACCGCTGAACTTTGTTGCTTGTCCGCCAGTAGCAGAATTGCTAAAACTTTGTGGAGGTCGCCCAACATCGATACCATCGATCAAGCGCGAAGCCCGGTATACATTACTGCATGGACACAGTGTCAGTTGTAACAGAGCTTCAGTTACATTCCGCACGTCATCGTTAACTGTTTAACCGTTAGGAACAATCAATCATGATTCACAACTTGAAGGCCGTTTCTGAGACGAGAAGTTCATTTCGCAAGTCTTTGTGAAGACTCGTTGCCTGCTCCCGAAAAAAGACAAGCGGCGGACGGTTCAGTTTAGGTAAAACTGGTAGCGATTCCGTGGTGCTGAGCAGAAACGGCCTGATTAGGTGTGGATGCGGACATACGCTACGAAGTCTTGACATATTGACATCGTGTGATGTGACGTTGCAGTCCGAATCACCCCGGAAGGTTCCTTGTATGGAAAGAGATAGCCGTTAACTTGTAATCAGCGCTCAGCCCCTCTGACGACGAAACAGAGAACTAAGAATCATCCCAAGTTAGACTATCGGATTAATTCCGAGAATGGCTCTTTGTATTCCGAAAATGAGACGCAGTACAAGATTGCCTTCCCTGATTCAATAATACTCACTAGTCTGGAACAAAGGCTATAATTCCAGGTAATAGGGTAGCCTGCACAGGGAAGTGAATCACTAGAACCACTACTAGGTGACTCAGTGACTGAAGAGAGGCTAAAGATAGGCAAGCGTAAAGGCAAGATCCGTGGGCATTAGGCAGATATGTATATGAATTATGGGATATTACCTCTTTCGCTGAGACACCAAAGGATGTAGTACAGTTGAAATTTGGAATGATGATCATGAACGTGGCGAGGCCCGTCAAGAGAACAAACTTCAAATATAGAAGACGAGTCTTCCACGCGTTGTTTACTATTGTTTGTCATAACCCTCTTGACACTTGTTCAAATCGAAGTACAAAGAACTCCAGTACATCTAGCTGCGATGACTCGTGAGTCACTAACTTTTTCTTTGCGACTGATGACCTCATGCACGATTCAGGTGGAAACCAGCGGGAGACGGATCGGGCGAAGGCCGCCAAGAAGCAGGCTGCTTTGAATAAATCCAAGACAAAGGAAAGTAACACCTCGCTGGCAAAGCGAAAAGAGGCGTATGTGTCACTCTTTATCATTCAATGTGGCAAGCTCACATTCCTTCTAGCGATGCAGAAATTCTAAGAGCGAAGCAGAAGGCATGACTTTCAGTTATCATTTCTGCCCTCGTATCGCTCGGCTCACCTTAACCTGTTCGCAGAAACGAGAGGAAGAGAAAGCCGCAGAAGCTGCGGCAGCAAAATCGAATAAATAACATGAGCTTCTGGTCAGGTCTATTCTGGCCGTAGTCTCCGATTATTATCATGTACTTAGGTCTCGGTGACTTCTGGTGGGAGCATCTATCTGTCCATGTCCTCGATGCCATTGCCTTACTTGCATAGATTTTTGAATTACATTTTTTTTCGTATCGTTTTGGGCTCGACGTGCGACAGGGCTGCAACGCCTTACACGATCCGCGGTAGATCCCAGATATTTGAAATCAAAACTCGCTCGTGCATTTATCGTGTCCAATCAGAGACGATGAAAGTCCAATTACCATCAGAACTATGAGAATGGCAAGCTCCTCACGACATCTGGGTATATAAATGGACCTTGTCCTTGACCTTCCTTCACCGTTTTCACCGAGTCTTGTGAGGCCTTATGGCACATTGTTAGGATGCCATGCGATAATCGTGATGAGGAAAGCACTTAGTCACTTTAGACTCAAGTCATTGCATTCGAGATAGACTCAGAAGGTCCTAGTCGGTACGTCAAATGGCTCAGATAGCTGATTGGCCCGGAAGATTCGGATTGCGGATGTACCAGATATTTTAATGCTGTGCATATATCCTGTCAGTTTTCTCATGACGAACATGACATCGATCGGAGACACGATTTGACAACTTGACAAAGGGGAGCTGAACGTTCACTCCACGTTCCTTGTCGGAATGTTCTTGTTATGTTAAATGTCTTGTCCCGAAAGTTCCCTGAAAGAGACGCCCGGTGTGCCAGAATGCCCTCGGATGCCCCACATTAATATTACCTCAATATGTGCCGTTATTCAAATGAATCACTATATATACCATGAGGACGGGCTCCGGTATCCGGCATGTCAAAAGTTGGATTTTCAAATCTAGCGATGCGATGATCCAATCTTAGATAAAGGGCTTCTGTGCTCAGGGAGCCCTGGATCCTTCCCTGGACGTTCAAAACCTTCTAAACACGCGAGCTATCAGCGATCAATTACGAAACTGACCGCATCCGACCAATTACGCCTCATTTGATCTCAAGGCGGTCATAAATAATCTGGTGGTGGTTGTAGTGCCAAACCTTGTTCCCATGGTAGGTCCTCACTTAACGGATGTGTGTTGATCCTGCGTCCTCAGCGTGGGTGATGGGAGGTGATGGGCCGCAGTCAGTGATCCGATCATGATGTATGATGTCTTATTCGAGTTGACAACGTTTGACTCAGGCTGGCTCAGGCCGATCTCAGGTTAGTTTTCGAGCAACTATAACACACTTGAAACGTGGCAGTTCTGAGTGATTTTTGAGTCAGTCTATGCCTGATCCAAATCTTTGGATTCAGGATTCGAGGAACAGCCGAATGGGGACGAGCATAGCACTACAGACTATTCTTCGTTTCTATGAAAATGGGTGACTACTGGGTTCGAGACTAGACATCCTTTTAGAAGGGAAACTCAATAGTAAATTCACCCTACCATGTATGAAGCTCGCTAGCCGTATCAGTGATGCGCGTTAACCAAATCTGGACCAGATTGTGATCGGAGGGTTCATGGGTCTATACTGCATTCAAATGATCCGTACCCCGTAGATTTAATAGTGGAGAAAAGAAACCTAGTCATTTTACTTTAATCGCCTGTCCACCCTCCAGACGTCTTCTACGAGGTGCGTCTTCCATGATATCATTATTCCCAAAACCAGAACGCCGAGGTGTGGGCCCTGAGGGGATGTAATGATGAGGAAATTGTGCCATAGGGGGAACTGGATACGGTGGCGGAGAATGGGCAGCTTCGTGACGTGTGCGGTACAAGGAAAACAAGGAATTGACGAAGAGCGTCAAAAAGGACAGTGACGTCAATGTAAAAGCCTGTGTACAAATATGTAATCAGCAGAGCGTAAACCTGCAAGAACTCGCATGAACCAACCAAGGTTTTCCAGCTGATGGGCTCCACAAAGCCATTTACAACTTCAGCGATGAGTTCCGCACCAACTCGAGCACGGCCAACAATGGTTGGGTCGCGATCCATGCATGTTTTCCAAGACGCACATTGTTGGATCATGGCAGGCACAGGGTTACTTTCACAAAGGTTGTTCCTGTGTTGTGTGGCACACATGCCAATCTCTTGCACGATATCTGACAAACGATTCATATTAGCACACGCATCAATTGGGATGAAGATCGTACCCATCGAGTATTCTGAGATGCGGTGTTCAACATCACGTTGCACTGTGAGAATGAAATGTAGCAGAAGGTAAAGAAAAACGATGACCAGGGACAAATTGAAGAAAAACTGGAGATATCTTGGGAAAGCAGGATTAGTGCACTCAGAGGGTGGGAATGCGAACGAACCTACCCTAGCAAGACATGTGGCATGTCTGACTGCGGCGCCGGGGCAGACGGCATATTGAGCGTGTAGTGGTTTGACGTATTTTGTGTCACAGGCCTGACATGACCTGCATCATCATCGCTTTCTTCCTCACTGCCGTACCCTGGGTCGTCGTGTGATACTACATGCAAATGATTTTGTGCACGAGCCTTCTGCCTCGAGTTGAAAACCCTTCTGAGCGCCCCCGTGGCAACGATTCTCCCACTTTCCTTGTCAGAAGCCTCGGGTTTAGGAGGGCTAAGCTCGGACATATCCACGTCGCGCACTTCCTGAGCCGCGAACTGAGGAAATGCTTTCTGAGGTGAGAAATTCGGGGGAGGGGCCCATGGGTGGACGGGGACAGTCTGAGGTGCTGGAGTTTGAAAAATAAATGGCACATTGTGATTTTCTCCGAATATAGGAGTTTGAGGTGGATGAGGAAATGCTGGACTCGTGGGTTGAAGGTCATCGAATGGACCTAAGCTTGTTAGTTAGGTTAGAGTTCAAACAAGATGAAAACTCACGCTTTCGTGGGGTATTTAGGTCATTATTGGAAGCCCAGATTGGCTTCGTATTACTGCTTGGACGAGACGTAAAGTCGAAGTCCATTGGAGCCTCCGTGGATCGGTGCGTATGCAGGCGAGTGTTCATCACGTCACAGGCGCTTCAGTGGAAGCGGTCCGTGCTAGTTTGCAATGTGGCTTTGAGCTGAGCCAGTGGCGCAGAAGAAATCTCGTTAGCACGAGAGGTCGCAGTGAAGCTGCAAGACGTTAAGTGCAAGACGTTGAAACACGACCGTGACGAGGACGCGTATGTCACGGATTTACAAAACTTGCTCGTCACGCTTAGGTCACGCTCATTTCTTTTCATCACGTGTGGGGGACAAGCCTTAACGAAGTGTGTTCCACGAGTTGTTCAACGTTCATTACTGCTAGGATTGAACAATGAGTGCCGCCGCATGGAGGACAGTACTAGCTACAACTAGAATTCAGGCAAGAGCACGCTCACTACCACTGTCACGCACATTGCACCATCTCTCCAGCACATGGATGCCCCCATCAGCGAACCTCGTGCCAATAGTCATTGAACAGACAGTGAGCTAACCTGCATTCCTCGGTTGTCTCCAGCTCATACACTCCGCCTTGGCGTGTAGGGAAGAGGCGAACGATCATATGACATCTTCTCCCGCCTATTGCGCGAACGTGTAATAATGTTGTATGGACCTGTATGTCTGCCGTTCTTCGAAACCTCGCGCTGAATTAATACGTCTCAATGACCTTTCAGATACGCGATACAGATTCAGCCCTGACTGTTGCACAACTCTTGTTCCTCGAGGCCGAAGACTCCTCTAAACCAATACACCTGTACATCAACTCCCCAGGAGGAAGTGTGACCGCAGGACTAGCTATTTATGATACAGTAAGAGTGTTTTTTTATTATTATCTCATAGTTAATCTAACCTTGGCAAAGATGCAGGTTTGAAAGCCCGCTTGTTCGACATTATCTGCGTTCTGACGCCTACTCGCACTTTCAGTACGTTTCTTCGCCGATACACACGTATTGTGTCGGACAGGCATGCTCCATGGGCTCCCTATTATTAGCAGCAGGTATGTCCCCCAAAAGTTTTCTCATTTCAAAAAGATATCACAGCGGTCTAGGTCAAAAGGGAAAACGTCACTGTCTTCCTAATGCAAGCATCATGATCCACCGTGAGTAATGACGGTGATAGTGGTAGATACCATGAAACTGATATTAGTTGCCCGTAGAACCTTCTGGAGGCGCTTCAGGACAGGCTTCTGACATTGCAATTCATGCCAAGGAGATTTTGCGTGTAAGGCACCTATTGACAAGTATATATCAACGGCATTGCGCCAAAGTAGAGGAGAGTGAGGTATCGGGGCTTGAGCGATTCGGTAGGTTCCTCATTCGCTTCGTCAGGCGACCATCTTAATTATTATCCAGAGAGGGCTCTGGAGCGGGACTATTTTATGACGGGCAAGTTTCCTCATATAATGTCAATACATCTCTCACAAAACATTTTTAGCACAAGAAGCTCTTGACTTTGGAATTGTTGATGGCATTTTAGAGAAGAGACCAAGTTCCGAAGGCGATTCATCTGCGTCATGATACACGAACTTAAAGCCTTTCTACTGCCGATGGGCGCGATGCGTAGCAATGGAAGCCCCTTTGACCCTTTTTGTAGTCTGCTACGCCCGTGTAATCTTCGCTGATATGGGGTAGGCACTTTCATTACATGTGAAATAGACTGATTGCCAATGTAGTAAATTTTTACTGCCACTTCCCCTGAACTACGTGGAATTGAAGACGCCTACCTCCTACGTATCGTAAAAAATATTATAGATCGCAGATCCCCGTTTCTAGAAGCCTTCATGGTGATCGGCATATTAAGAGTGAATTCCCAGGTCAGCGTGTCCCCAATTAATCGATCCATCTTCTTAGTGTCAACATGTTTTGTCGCGGCATAATTCAATTCATTGAGAATATCACTTGCATGATCTGACCGCTTAGTGACTTCATGACCTGTCTAAAAGATCTATTTGGTATATGAAGTGGCCTCAATGGAAGATCGAAATCACACGCGCCCTCGGTGCCGGAAAGGTCGTGAAGGAGACTAGTGATGCTAATCCTTCTTTTAGTCAGGTTGTACACAGTCCTCGTGGTCCCTGTGAACCTATCAGTTCTTCGAGCTTCGAGTGGAATAGATACACCGAATCGTGCGTTTTCCCGTGAGGAACGACTGTCTTCATTAGTCTATCGTCTGTAACTCTCTCGCAGGTTGTGCAGATCCCCGACGTGCGTGTCTGGACTTGATTCGTTTGCTTTCATTTCCTGTGACCGACCTTTTTAGTGCCCACGCGAAGGCCGTGTAACCGCCTTGCATCATCCATGATAGGATAGTGTACCCAAAAATTACTGTAACGCTGTCAGATGACAGGATGGTTCCGGGTGATGCCCCATATTTGCAACATTAACCGGTGAGTAGTATTGAATGAGGGATGCTAAATATCCCTTGCCATATCAGGCCGTGCCTCTCAAGAATTGACCAAAATTCCTTCCTCGTGTACGTGCGCCGCAGCACCTCTTCTATCATTTCGGCGAGCTCGACCTCAAGGTACACATGCGATCTCAGATCCAATGCCTTATCAACCTTTCTCCGATATTCTGACGCCTCCATATGTGTGAGCACTTCGGGATCACACACGATCTGCTGATGCGACGGATGCTATCGGGTACAGGAGTAGTGAAGTCGGGATGAACCAAGGGCTAGGGTCTAGCGTCTGTCATCGAAAGCGTATATGGCTACGCGGATGCCCTAGCTTCCGCTATCAGTTCCCCATGGACAACATCTCTTTTCAAATCACCAGTTCCATCAGAACAACGATCTATTTCGTTTATAAGGGTGGTTTATATCACTCTCAGTATACCTGCTGCACGCCTCTGCAAGCCCGTAAAACTCTTTTGGCTATCTTGTTGCCTCTTCGAGCTGCTGCCGATCGTCCTGCCGGATCACCCCGACTGCGATTGATCATTCTGGTCTCGCAGTGATGGCGTGTACTGGGATGCTTTTGGGATGTGAGATTGAGATAGATGAAACTTTGACGCCGCTCAGTGGCAGACCCTTACTGTGTGGCTGAACGTATAAAGTGCGCTGGCGTCCGGCACTACAGATTAATTGAAAAGAAGGGCAGTGATCTCCTTCAATGGCATTGGCTAGCTCAAAAATCGAATGCGAGGGCCAATCTTATGGATGAGGGTACTTGTAATATAACTCAGTATAGCTTTCGTGCCACTATACTTCGGTTCTCGACGGCTTTGATGGATCATGACATCAGAGGATCCAATTCATGCTCAATTCTAGTTCTACCTAGACTGACTGGTTGAAAATACAATGAACACCGCAGCTCCCGGACATGAACACGGGGTAGCGATACAAGATATGGATACAACAGAACGCTAGCACAGAGAAATATGGTACTTTTAACAGGAACTAAACGAAGTGGGCACGGCGCCCTCGTCGTGCGCGGACCTATTAAGTGACTTATGACCCTCGCCACTAGTGCATGTTTCTGCGAGAAAGGAAGTGGCGGCGATTGCCTCCTCCTTTACCCCCTCGCCCCTTTCCACCACCTTTCCCGCCACCACCGCCATTACCTCCTTGAACCTGACCTCCATCTAGGCCGGCGGAACTAGTGGAAAATGCAGCAGAGCTGGTCGCAGTCGCTGTAGCACCAGCTTGAGTAGTATTCGCCGCCACCGCAGCCCCGCCCGCAGCTCCCGCCCCACCAGCTTGAGTAGTACTCGCCGCCACCGCAGCCCCGCCCGCAGCTCCCGCCCCACCTGCGGAAGCGACAACAGCATCATTGGCGTTGGCGTTGGCGTTGGCGTTGTTGCTGACAGTGAACTAGATGGGCAATAAGTGCATGGTAAACATGTGTCGCGGGAATGAACTCACATAGACAGCATCATCGAAAGATCCGTGCTGTGCAATGGGCCCCAAGACCGGCTGGTGGTTTGCGGCACTGTTGATCGTCGACATCTTGTATGTCCCTGCTGGAAGTCCGTTCGTCACGTCGGCGGTGAGGATGCCGTTAACAGCTGCATCGTTCAGGCCCTTGAAGAACGCGAACTTGGTAGGGTCGGTCGGCTTCGTCTGCGAGAGTGAATCCAGCTGCTCGATAACGACGTGGGAGTGCCCCTGGATCTGCCCTTGTTGGTTCAACTGCTGGGGTGCGGAGAAGTAGTTCTGTTGGGCGTTGACAAAATGACCCGTCTCCATGCCCTGAATAGCGAGGGAGACAGTAAACGCCTGGTTTGGTGGAATAACGTCGAGGTTCTTCGGATTGGTGAATTTAGCGGAGGGCATGTTCGCCGTGGAGGGGATGGAACCCATCGGTGCGGGGTTGCAAGATCCACCAGCAATCTGCTGGCCATTGGAGATCGGTTGATTGGGGACCGTCAAGCAGAAGTTGATAAAATTATTCGACGAGGTGAGCGAGGCGACCTGGCCAGCAGCAGGTTGACTTTGACCATCATTCTGGAAACCCTCTGCGATGACCGCGGGATCAAGAGCTGTGAAGTACGAGAGACGACGTTATGCCAAAGAAAAAATAAATTCAATTCAATACAGGTGACGTACTCAGAGAACTCTGAGGATCATTGCCACTGTTGCCGTTACCTCCCCCGCTGGCGGAAGAAGTGGCTGAGGAAGCAGAGGCCGTCGTTGTCCCAGCTCCACCTTTATTTCCGTTGCCTTTTCCACCACCTGCCTGACGAACAACTAGACCAGGCTCGGGAACAGTGAGGCCAGCGACCAGCGAGACCAGAGTAGGAAGGGAAATAAGAACAGCTCGAAGAAAGAGCTTCATAGTCGAAATAAATGTACAAGCTTCGCAGAAGCCGAAAAAGAATGTTCAGAAGGGGGGTCCTCTAAAACTGCATTGGCGTTTATTGTCTTCGCATATGAAGGAAAGTAAAAGGCACTCACAAAAGAGCAGCACGGCTGCTGGAAGATAGGCAACGCAAGAAGGGATGACAAGACAAAGAGCAGCGTCTAGCATTTATATCGCGGCGGTAAGAAATTCTAGAATCCGTCACACGAGGATCACCACGGGAACTGCAGTGAGGGATAGAAGACAAAGGCCACGGGCCACATCACGACAGCCATTCGGCAGCGCCCATTCTAGCAAACGTTGAAGTAAGTGTCCGAAAGGACCGTCGAGCAGAAGTAGACTCACTGCCAAATTTGGTATGTCGACATCGCAACAACAAAACGTTGAAAGGTGGGCTTGGCGCAGTTGTTTTAGCAACTGCTTACTAAGCAACACAATACCAGCAACCGTCGTCTGATAAGATCAACGTGAACATAATGAAATCCAGCCGTCAAACGACCTGGACTTACAAAAGACGTCAAGGAGACCGGATCCATGATACGTCGGGCGATCGGTAGTACCCCACAGTATGTATGTTACCGTTGTCTAACATAATGAAATGAGCGGTTAACATTAGAACCAGTCTACGAAAGACCATCAAGGAGCCATGCTACATCTGGAGGACTTGAAAACCATGGAGCTATGGGTACTAGAGTTAGCTGTCTGATATGATCAACGAGCAGACGAGGACGGATCTACGGAAGACCACCAGAGAGACAGGAGCCATGATACATCCCGGAAACCCGACAAACAGAACAAACTTGAACGAGCCATAGAGTTTGGTCGTTAAGGTCGCGAGCGCCACCGTCACCTGGTACGACGGTGTTGTACTGGGGGGTATATTGACAAAGGACAACAAGTATACAGCAGATATGTCCTACTCGTATTTAGTTGACGTCTTGACCATGAATGACGCTAGCGTGTCTATTTCGCTGACGGCATGGTTCTGGAAATGTCTCTCTGCGATGGTAGCCAGGACTTCTTGAAACTCAGCAACGTCCGCAAAAATGGGTGTACGAGATTCGTTTTCGTCCAGCAACCGCGAACTTCGACGTCGACTCTGATCCTTCGGGTCTCTTTTTGGCCTGTTCCCGGTAGTGGGGAACGCGAAAGGACTGTGACCTCGTGGATTCTGGCGTACAGGGTCAAGAAGGGAGTCGGGAGAAGGCGGGTCGGCAGCAGTCAAGGGTGATGGATATATGGGTGGAACGAGGTTGAAATAGCTGAGGTAGCGATACAGCCCTGCAGTAGGCATTAATTTGAAGTCAATCTGGCGGGGGCGGTTTTCAGCGACAAGGTAAGTAGCTTCACGGGATTCCACCCACTGCGCTGTTGAAGTGTTCATCTGCAGTTGCCTTTTCTGCCTTTCTGCTCATTGCGCCGCCATGGTCTACTCTCTTTCTCTTGGAGCGTGGCTCCCCCTCTGCCCTATCCACTGCCTGTCTTTTCATTCCTGTTGCTCCAAAATAGGCTGCGTCATCGTTTGGCTTCTTGCGCGCCTGAGGACGCGAGCGAGATCCTGAAGTAGAACCTGGGTTGGCTGATAATGTAGCTGCTGTTGACATTGGTGTCTGATCTAACTTTGTATTGAGTTCAAAAGTGCTATAGTAGATGTTCTCACGAGCCAGATGCCTAATCATTTTCGGTTATCATGGATATGTAGGCCAGTGCCTCGAAAGCTGTTCACTAACAACTCGTCTAACAAGGCTCTGCAGCACTAGTACGGTGATAGCTCGGTCCAAGAAAATAAGTCTGCTAGCCCAACACGACGATTCTCGCGATTAGCTCGGTCCAGTACATTCCGCTATACCGAACACAGATAAAAGCAATCGCAACCCATAAAACTCGTAACCTCATACGATAATCTTATATTCCCTCGCTTTTCTACTTCTTGCCATCCACCACCAATGTCCACCTTTGGTTCCCTTTTCCGCGTCACTACCTACGGTGAGAGCCATTGTGCTTCTGTAGGTGCAATCATCGATGGTTGTCCTCCGGTATGAGTCATTCACTTCACTTAATCCTATCTTCCTACTAAACATATATCTTACAGGGCCTGGAGTTATCTGCACAAGACATTCAGGTGCAGCTCAGTCGAAGAAGACCCGGTCAGAGCGACCTTACCACACCTGTTTGGAGCTTTCCCATCTTTATTTGAAATATACTCACCCTTATGTCGGCAATAGAGAGACGAGAAGGATCTTGTGCATGTACAATCTGGCATCGAGCGTGGTGTTACACTCGGAACGCCTATAGGTCTCTTGGTCAAGAACGAAGATCAACGTCCAAAGGATTATTCCGAAACCGATCTTTACCCTCGCCCGAGTCACGCAGACTACACCTACCTCGAAAAGTACGGTATCAAGGCTAGCAGCGGAGGCGGACGTAGCAGTGCACGAGAAACTATCGGTAAATCCACTCCTCGTTGATTCTTCCGAATCCGTTTCCTTATTCTTTTCCACAGGTCGTGTTGCAGCTGGTGCGATTGCCGAGAAGTACCTCAAACAAGTATTTGGTATTGAGATCATCGCTTTTGTCTCTTCGGTCGGCAAGATCCACCTGCCTTCTAATGTAGCTCCACCGTCCCTCACGCCACTAGACGGAGACGAGGACAACGATGAAGCGGCAGACGCGTTATCGCCTGAGTTTAGAGAATTACTTGCCACGATCACCCGAGAAGAGGTTGACAAGCATCCCACACGATGCCCTCATCCAGGAACCGCAGAACGCATGACAAAGGTTATTATTATTGTCTCCCGATTATTGTCAAAATACTGATACACTCCCGATCATCCATAGCGCATCATCCGCGCTAAAGAGGCGATGGACTCTATTGGTGGAACAGTAACGTGCATTATTCGCAATGTCCCGTCAGGTCTCGGAGAGCCTGTTTTCGATAAGTTCGAAGCGAAACTTGCACAAGCTATGATGTCAATTCCTGCCACGAAGGCTTTCGAGGTTGGTTCAGGCTTCAGAGGGACTGAGGTCCCTGGAAGCAAGCACAATGACGCTTTCATCTTGAAAAACGGTAAACTCGGTACTACCACTAACTGGAGTGGTGGTATCCAGGGAGGCATCACCAACGGCGAAGATATCTACTTCAGGTACGGTGTTACACCTCTAAAGTCACGCTTGACTCACTTTTGACCCTTGTAGGATCGGATTCAAGTCACCTGCGACTATATCACAGGCACAACACACAGCGCAGTACGATGGTACAGAAGGAACACTCTCTGCTCGGGGGCGTCACGACCCTTGTGTTGTCCCGCGTGCTGTGCCCATCGTTGAGGCGATGGCAGCCATTGTCGTCATGGACCAGCTGCTCATTCAAAACTCACGCAAGGCCGCCGCTGGGCTGCTTCCTCCAATCACAACCCTCCCTCCTACCATGGTGATGCCATCGCGTTGATGCTGGAGGTGATATAACAAGGATCCCGGTAGCTTCTTTCAACAAGAATACACCTGGATGGCATTGGATATAATGTGATGTTAGTATACAAACTTAGATTGACAAAGGATAGCGTGAAAGCAAGAAAGTATGCCAATCCATAACATGGTTGAGATCAACGGACTTCGCGTAAAGTTTTGGTGTTATTCCTCGACATCTGTGCAGTCTATGCAGAGGCAGCAAACAAGTGGCTCGACTTGCCACCACCACCACTGGAAGAACATGAGCGATCCACGCTGCATAAATAAATAGCTCCTCACGTGGCGGTTCAACAGTCTGCCTGGCCATTTGCCAAAGGTTTCATCTATCATGCGTTGTTGTCGTTCGCACTCCCTCTCCACGACCTCATCCACCACGTCATCTTCGTAATATCCTCTCGCATATGAGTACCTACAAGGGGATCGTACGAGTGGTGTGTGTTCATTCACAGGACTATGATATGATTCCGATGGGATGACTCTGGGTCGTATTTTCCGCCGACCGGTGGGCAATGACGGCTCCGAAGCATAGGTTTGTGAGGCGAGTATACTAACTCGCTGCCCTAATGGGCCCCACCCTTTTGAGCTTGCGGCATTCGCAGAGCGTAATGGTGCAGAAATGGATGAACAGGGTGAGCCCGATATGGATGATGCAGCAGATGGCTGTCCATCAGAAAGTCGTCTGCGTCGCATACCAGCCGTTATCCGCACACGAGAATGAAAGCGGACGCGTGGGCTGGAGCCCTGTAGATCATCTCCTGAGACTGTTAACTACAATCAATGGATTGAAGCTGACTGAGCACTCCACATTGCGCATGATAGCGTGCAAGCTTACGTAGGGTCGGGGTCCGTCGAGCGATAAATGTCTTTGTTTAGAACGACGTAGGAATTCAGTGGTGTTGTCGTGACAATCCTCGTCGGAGGAATCGAGGGTAAAACTGTAGCGGCGGCCTTCCTTTGGATCCCTCCCTTGATCCTGTCTGTGCTCCTGATTCGGGATGAGCACCGGCTCCTCTGATAAATTAATATTAGGACGCGGAGTGAGAAAATATTGCCTGCGGTCAACGAAGGCTAAACCAAAAGCCTTACAGTCACATACGTACCTTTCGTTTTTCTGGCGCTCCCCTGAGTATCAACATGAATCTTGTCGCCATTTTGAATCGCAGTCATCTTTTTTTTGAGCGCGCTGCTCGCTGCGATGCTTGCGGGGCACATGCGAGGTTTAGAGATGGTGGTCTGTGATCATCTGCGGGCGGAGAAAGCACGGCATGTGCATCTAGGCAGAGTCGATTCGGTGAGGTGATAATGTGGGCGCACATAGTCTCGCTCACGTGCCTTCGCTTATACTCACTTCCATGGCACTTCCCGGCAGGAAGGTAACACCCATACCCGTATGTGCGATTTTTGGATTTTGGTCGGATCAAACAGGTAGCAAGAATGAGAAAATCAGATCAAGGAATGTCCCATACAGCAACGAGTGTCATGTGTCTATACAACAGGAAATAGGTAGTCGTGGTTTGAATAACTATTGTGCTAGAACCTCCTCAATTGCCTGCCGAACCACAGCAGCATCGTATTGCGGCGTTGCGAAATTAGGCGTCCCACCGGCTAAAATACACCTCACACCAAGGGTCTGTTGAGTACAGTAAACGGTAAGTGTGATGAAGCCAGCGGCGCAAACACGAGGCAGCAGCCCACCGTTATGGTTTCCACGTCTACTTCGATCTCTGTGCCGTCAAGATACACGAGATGAGTGACGAAAGCTGAGATCGGATACCTGGTGGCGTTCCCTATTCCGCCTGGTGAGTATTGCGAATTCAACACCGAGGCGATAGCTCTGGACTGTTTTGAGATCAAGATCCAGGTGCAGAACACCGCAGGAATCACCTGATATAGTCGACGGCAGTGTATCCATCTGTTTCCCTATCATTCTTGCTATTCACTGTTGGTGATTAACACGTTGGGTCTAAGTGCCCGGACAGTGTGGCAGAACTTACAAATAAGCACTTTGACACGGAGGAACCGAGATCCAGCGATCGCGGATGCTACGCCGCGGAGGGCCAGGCATGGAATGATGCTGAGCATGCTCTATTAGGAAGATTTTTTGAATTCATGATCGTGTACATACCTCGTCCACAATGATCCACATGAGTAAACCAAAACCTCCGAAGTGGATAGGTTCTTGATATATTCAGGGTTCGGTTTCGGGTACACTTCATGGCCATAGCCATTAATATAATACAGTCCTAACACAGGAGATATATTGAGAATGAGACCCTGAAACAAGGTTGCTCACTGGATATCCGAGAATGAAGAGGCTCGTAGCCGCCTTCTTTGGTTTGTTGACTATACAGCATGTTGAACCGATGCTGTGGTATAGTTTCAGCGATTCCATCAACGGGAGATAATGACTCCAGGGGTGGCAACTCTGAGTCGGTGGGAACTACAGGAACTGGATGCGATATTTGACATTGGCCGAGAATCTTGGCGCCATCCTCCTATTCCAAATGCAAATGTGTCAAATGGCACAGAACCCTGATCTGAAGATCAGCACGAACCAATTCTACGGCAATAGTAGTTATATGATTCGTCACAATCACTGGTAGAATGTTCGCCTTGAGATCGTGCTTCAGGGACGCACTTCTCTTCATTCATATGTCTTTATGACCCACACACCTGGCTATTTGTTATAGTAGAAAATAAAAATATAGCGGACGGCAAGGACCGGAAGAAGCCCTGCGCGCCTGCCAGGAAGTAATTGCCTATGCTGTGGGGCGTAAGTACCGATAGTCCGCCCACGAACAACCACGAATAACCTTCCATTCAAGAACGAGAAGTGTTTGTGTGCTCGCCTGAGAATTTCGTTCTCAAAGTATACCAGGAAACCTAATATTGAAGTACCTGTCAACGTGCCAGGGTTTGGCGTGCATCAACAGCATTACCTCGGATGACTTCCTTCCGATCATTTGAGATGCCTGACCACAGAGAACTATGCCCTTCTATGATACTCCGCCACTCATCACGCGCTTCACTTTCAAGCACGTCCAAGGGCAATCTGTAAGACAAAAGAGTGCGCACGGCATCCAGGGGCGAACCGGGAGGTGCCGGAGGAATCAATCTGACTAGTCTTGAGCGAACGTCGCCTTAATTTCTGCATGCATCAGCATATTCCGAGCAGAGGATGAAGTGCGCCATGCACCTATAGATGGTCCACCGAGTACCCTGATTATCTCACTAGACGAACCACCGTCGTCCGAGACCGGAAGAACAAAACATGCATTGTCGAATGCAGTACATATGGAATTTCCGCCTGAACCACCGGATATTACCAGGAAAGATGGTTTAGACTCGGAGTGGTAATTTCCGTCCGACACATGGCTCTGGGCATGGACATGGACGTCATCGGGTACCAGTGATGGGTTGTTTCCGTCCCATGTTTCGTGCGGTGTCCTTGTGATATCCGGCTGAAATGGGAGGTCGAAAACAGACGAGTCTGGGCTGTACATCCAGCCGTAATTCTACAGCTTGAGTGGTACAGAGAAGGGTGTGCAACGAAGATCAACTTCAACGAACCTCGAGTCAGAACTTTTGTCGTATTTGAAGGTCGTAGAAGACAAAATGTGACTTATGCGGAAGACAACAGAGTACTCCAGAGACGCCGACGTTGGGACTTTCAATCGATGACGTACATACACCGGGGTTCCGATTCGGGTGTCAACTTGTACAACTCAGAAATCGTTGCTCGTATGTCTAGACTCGCGACGTCGATACTGACTTACAGATTTTGAGATATTTGAGTTGGCCGCTTACGAGGCCCCGCAGCTGGCAGCTGGGTGACCGGTAATTCCCAGACCGAGTCTGCGACACAGTGATCGCATCGCTTCATCCGAGTCCACGCCTGCGGCCCTTCTAATCCTCGTGGCGCTACTGTTGATTTAGCTTAAGACGATATGGTTCGTAACTTTCCAGCCTTGCCAGGCTTTTACCAGGCACTCTTCTTGTACATTGAACCAGGTATGTATGTTTCCTTTCATCACTCACTCTCTGCTCAAACAACGTACTATACAGTATCGACCATATCACCTGCCATCTTAGCGTGGTTCTTTCCAGGCGCCTCCTGGTTCCATCATGAGCTGATACCAAGTGCAATTGCTGCTTCTGGACCACTAGACGCTAGGACTACCATGGCTATCTGGCAGCTGGGAAATTGTGCATCTTCCACGTCTACTTTGTCCACTCTGCTCAACTGAAAGACCCTTAGGCTACCTTCTCCTGGGTTTAATCTCGTCTCTGGTGTTTAGAGCTATCCGGGACACTCTTCCGAATAATCTGGAGGCTCAAGAGCGTATACTTGGAGCAAGCTTTACCGCACTCGCGCTAGCAGACGTAGGTTCCATCTGTCATCTGTATTCACCCCCCTGACGAGTTGCATCATCATAGTTAACACAGTAAGTCATTGGTACTCCGTAAGGTCTTTTGCCCTATACAAAGTGTTTCAGTATCGCTGCTTCATTCATTGGCCTCCCCAACGAACTCAAATATTCCTTTGACAAGTGGAATCCTATGACCCATGGCAACATCACCTTTGTGATTTTCCTATTCAGTGCAAGGTATGTTGGGGACAAATGCCCACATTAGACTGTACTTACATGCAACTTTCTAAGACTTGCATGGTTCGCGGGAATCGGCCGCACTACCTATTACTACAGGAAACGAGCCAAGGTGGACTGAATGCTTACGCTGCTTTCTATGACATTAGAGTGCTGTGCGGTTACGAGTTTGACACAAATAAGAATGCTTCGACACCCGAAAATGATGCAATACAATTCTAAGTAGTGTCCAAGGTCGGGGAATGAAGCATCCAGCCAATGGTATGAAAAGGGAGTCGTAATATGCCATTCTTCCACACGACCAGTGACGGGCTTGAGGTTCCAACGGCCAGTAGGGAAAGAGATGCCCCCGTCATGACGAGGAACTTCGACCCACTCCATGAGCTGCAGCCTTGCTCTCAGTCATTGCATGGCAAAAGCTGGTTGTAAGTGTGGACTACAAGCAAGAAGTAAATCGTAGGTTTTACACGTTGTCATAATTCAGTAACTCACCTGAGGTGATGCTGGAGCAGTACTCCGAAGCATGTAGTGCGATGAGCCGCCAATGCCAGTAAATGTGAGGCTAAGATAATTGCGTCCTGTCCCACTCGGTATTACTAGCTTGCGGTCGGGTTGGAGGTGGTGAAGTACGTCTGCGTACGGTTATATGATCGTGTCTCTCAAGACATTTGAACTCGGAAACCAAAAACAGATTAGAGTGGGAGACAGAGGAGTGTTCTTGCATGGAAGGACAAGCTTGTAATGTACAAAGCCCTCAGTTGACGGAACTTCCCCTAAGGAAACCTCGCCAGCGAGCAGTATGAGCTCAGACAGGCAGGCTTAAGGAACTTGGGTCAGGAGAGCACTCGAAGTTTCATTCCGAACCCACGCTCCCTAACCCTATCAGAATCAATCACTGAGTATCATCTGCGACCTCCAGGAATGACATGATGACAGCAAGTATACTTCTAGTTCAACTTGTAATCATTCTCGATGCGGTGCGAAGTCGCTCATTCACCTCTATTCACCATCCTTACCCGTGGTTCTGCCAAGGCTCACTCCGGTGTCGCGGCCATTACGCTACGGACTCGGTAGTGTGAATTTCAATGGCCTGGCCCTGATATCTGGTACTTTCCAGTTCGTAACTGCCTCACACATCATCTTGACGTCATTAGTTTCGAAGATGACTGAATAAGTCCTGAATGACGTTGGTGGCATTGTCAGGGCTTGATGTTTGATATACTTATCATGATGGTGCTTGCAGGAATGGAGGAGGATCCTGCATCTGGGAAGAATCAGTGCCGACCCGTTGATCTTGTTTTTATATCAAGTCAGGTTCAAGTTTAGGATGAAGTGTCGCTTACCCAGCTGACCAAAATCTAACTTTCGTGCCCGCCCACTGTGGCAGAAGCACATATTTATGTAAATGACCGAACGGTAGACAGACGATACCACAATGAAACATTTAACACTCCGAGTTCGAGTCCCAAATATGTCACATAATCACATGTCCAAGCATATGTATGTCATTATTGTACTAACGGTTCAACCTGCTACATACATACTACTAAGTCACCAGTGACTCACCACTTCGAAGTTCGCTCGCCATGCCTTCGCCACAGATGAATGACGAGGAGGTCCAGAGTGGGTTGAACAAGATGGTACGTTTCAAGTTGTGGGTTGGTGCCAGGCTTGCCGCATATGCCAGTGTATTTCAGGTTTAGTAAAGACAGATGCTCATTGGTATCTCCGTGTGCATAGGCTGACGAGGAGTTTGCTATTGAAAAAGTACACTGTTTGCTCCACTTGCACACCCAATATTAACACGAATGTTGAAAGGCAAAGCTCATGAAGCAAGAATAACAGGCTATTGACGCACATTTCGAGAAGAAGCGCAAGGGTGTTGAGGTTGCACAAAAAATGTATCGTGCATGACTCACCTATCTTACATAGCTGGCATGCTTTCTTGCAATGCACAGTCTAATTTGACAAACCAATCGCTGTTGGAACTTCTGCAGTGTCGTGAGGAGCAGCTGTAAGAACTGTTCTCTATCTCACGGGCGTCGATTTCAATATTCGCAGAAGACGAAGGTCGTTACTCTCAGTTCCTCGAAGGCGTTACTGTGCAAGGTTTTCTTCAGCTCATGGAGCCAAAGGTTACAATGTTTGCGTGTTCGTGACAAGGATGCAGAGATCATGCAAAAGGCGGGAGAAGCAGCTGCGGAATCATATACTCAGATCAGTGGTCATGACGTATCTTTTGACTTGAAGACGACCCCGAGCGAGAACTGGTGGTTAATCCATTTTTCTGGACATGTAACCCTCTCAACAAATCCCATTTTCAGTGCTGGTGGTGTTGAGCTCGTGAGCAGCTCGTGACGAACTACCATCGACAACACATTGGATGAGCGACTGAGACTTTTAGAGGACAAAGTGGGTCTTACCATCCGTTTTGTCTGAAGATGCTGCCCGAGATTCGGAAAGACTTGTTCGGGTCGAACGAGAATTCCAGGAAATTCTGATTGAATTATAAGTATTCTTACGCGCATCCACGCGTGAAAGTATGCGGCAGTTCATTTCAAGCGCGATAATTACTCAACTTAATTCAGATATCAATTATAGGAGGGACCGAAGACCCATTCTCCTCGATTCATGGATCCGCTATCTAGAACCAACCTACATCCAAGCGCTCCTATCTTGTAGCATGGCTTATAATCTGCCTGCCCTGGCTCAAGATGGACCACATTTACGAGCGCGGTGGAGATAGTTCCTGGAGCGTGGAGAATATCGCCGTGAATATAAAATTGACAGTGACCACAAGACTGTTGCCGTATGGGGCGACATTTGGTCCACGGAGCTCTGCGCGCCAGGCTACGATTCCTCAGGTGTGGCTTCTATGATGCGCGTTGATAGGAGGGACGTGCCTTATTTGAAACCTCGGTATTGGTCATGTCAAGCCATTGTGGGAGGAGGTAATGGCCAGCTATATACTTATATTCCATCGAGTTCATGTACTAGCAACCGTGATTTTTTCGTGGTGAACTCTAGCTTTCAAATAAAATGACCTTCGTATGAAACTCGGTTAATCCATGAATCTGTATCCTAATAAGGCAGTTATGTCAGTTTTTGTGGACACCAAAATTTCGAGGTGTAGAGCTGCAATCCCTTCATTTATTTCCCATAGACATTAGATCTAATGTCCAAGGACATAATACCTCAGGAAGAGCCTTCAAGGCCCCACAAAGACGCGAAGCAAAAAAAGGACGATTTGCCTGCTGATCCCGCCCGCGACGAGTCTAGAGGTCTGCATAGCACATTCTAATAGCCTCACCCTTCCTGACCGATCAAGACAAGCCAGCTGAAAAGAATAACAAAAAAGACAGGAAGAGGAAACACAAGAAAACCCATGATTCCGAGGTTTCTCCTGCTGCTGCTGTTCCCGAGGTAGCTGAGATGGATGTGGATCCTCCTGAAGGTATGTGTCTCGGATGCGTCATATTTCGTGTGTGAGATGGATCTTTGTCACAGGACATGTCAAGGAAAAGAAGAAGTCAAAAAAGATGCGTATTGCTTCTACCGCTGAGGAGAATGGGACTGTTAATACACCATCGAGTAAGTGTGCTTTCTTCGAACGCTCAAATCTATAAAACAACGTCGCCTAGTTGCAAGAAGGGACAAGAAACCGAGGCACAAACATACCAAACGCTCCATAGGCGCAACAGGTGACGTGGATTCCAGTCCTGGTGAGATCAATCCGGATCATTGTGCACTTCCGTCATTTACATGTTTTAATTTCTAGCACTAGATGGTGAAACACCAGCTTCTACCGTTGAGGGGACTGGGACTGAGATGACTGCTAATACACCGTCGGGTAAGTGTGCTTCCTTCGAACCCCTAAATCTATGAAATAATATCGCCCAGTTTCAAGAAGAGACAAGAAACCGAGGCACAAACATACCAAACACTCCGTAGGCGCAACAGGTGATGTGGATTCAAGTCCTGGTAAGATCAATCTGGATCATTGTGCACTTTCGTCACTTACATGCCTTAATTTCTAGCACTAGATGGTGAAACACCAGCTTCTACCGTTGAGGGGACTGGGACTGAGATGACTGCTAATACACCGTCGGGTAAGTGTGCTTCCTTCGAACCCCTAAATCTATGAAATAATATCGCCCAGTTTCAAGAAGAGACAAGAAACCGAGGCACAAACATACCAAACACTCCGTAGGCGCAACAGGTGATGTGGATTCAAGTCCTGGTAAGATCAATCTGAATCATTATGTACTTCGGTCGTTTACATGCCTTACGTTTCTAGCACTAGATGGTGAAACACCAAGTTCAAAAAGCCACAAAAAGCGCAAGCGCGATATTGCGCAAGATCAGGTGGAAGAATCGACAGACAAACCTAGCCCCTCCAAGAAAACGAAGAAGAAAAGGCACGATCGTGCACGCGAGCCAGATGCCACCCTTACCGAGACTACAGTAACTTCCCATCAACCCTCCACATCCTCGGAACCCCCAATCAAACAATGTTCCCCCGCAGAAGCAGAAGCCTTCCTTCAAAAGCACAGTATCACCATCAGTAACCAGACCCAAGGCGACGCCGTTGTACCTGTCACGTCATTCGACCAGCTCAACATACCAGATGGTCTACGAGGTGCTTTTAATGGCTTTAAAGAGCCTACCCCAATACAAGCGTGTACATGGCCGCCTGCGCTCAAAGGGAAAGATGTAGTGGGTATTGCGGAAACCGGAAGGTAGGTTTTACGATTTTGCACGTTATTGCACACTGACGCCTCGACGCAGTGGAAAAACTCTGGCTTTTGGCATACCCGCCCTCGCCCGACTCATCGCCTCGCCCGAACAGCCTAGGAAAAAACAAAGTACAATCTCTGTACTTGTCGTCGCTCCGACGCGCGAACTTGCAATCCAGACTCATGATGCGCTCTCTGCGTTGGGTGCACCATTTGGCATTGCTAGTATCGCAGTGTATGGAGGTGTGCCAAAGGATGCACAGGTTAAAGCACTGGCAAATGGGAATGCAGGCGGGAAGATCACAAGAATCGTTGTGGGAACGCCGGGACGCATAATCGACTTGGTTCATGATGGTGTTTGCGACCTAAGCAGGTGAGCTCGTTCTTGATCACAGGGATGTCGACATCTCAACACTGCTCGGTAATTGTGCAGGGTGAACTACCTCGTGCTAGATGAGGCTGATCGAATGCTGGATAAAGGATTTGAGAATGATATCACGAAAATTATTTCGTACACTATTCAGGGGGAAGAACGCCAGACCATGATGTGTGAGCATTCTTCTGTCCCATTTCTCGTGCCCAGCTTAATTTTCTTCTCAGTCAGTGCAACATGGCCTGAAGCCGTTCGCCGACTAGCGAGTTCTTTCCAGCACAATCCTGTCCGAGTCACTGTTGGCAGTGATGATCTCACCGCAAACAGTCGCGTTGAGCAAATCGTTGATGTATTCGATGATCCCTACGCGAAAGAGTTCGTCTCTTTTAAGCCGCCTGCATTATACTTGACTCACTGATTTCTAGCGACCGTCTTTTCAATTGCCTTAAATCCTTGTCGCATAAGAAAATGTCGCATAAAGGCTCTGACGAGGCACGCATCCTGATTTTCGCACTCTACAAGAAAGAGGCAACGCGCATCGAACAATCGCTGGGGCGTGCAGGGTATGATGTCGGTGCATTGCACGGGGACATGACGCAAACTGCACGCATAAGCGCGCTCGAGAAGTTCAAGACTGGGGAGACAGGTTTACTTGTAGCTACGGATGTTGCCGCGCGGGGGCTAGACATTCCCAATGTTGGGGCGGTCATAAATTACACCTTCCCGCTGACACTCGAAGATTACATCCACCGGATTGGACGTACAGGTGCGTGGCATTCCACTTACTTCCGGTGAAAAGTCTGTTTGACGAGCTGATCTCAGGACGCGGCGGGCGCTCCGGTAAATCCATCACCTTTTTCACCGGAGAGAATCACGAGCGAGCACTGGCTGGTGAACTTGCACGGGTGCTGCGCGAAGGCGGGTTCGATACGCAGGCGGACAAGCTGAAAAAGTTCCCTATGACGATCAAGAAGAAGGGACACGCGGCATACGGAGCCTTCTTCCGAGATGATATCACTGCAGCGCCTACGAAGATAGTGTTTGAGTAGTGCTGGAAGGTGACTATGTAGGGTTCCGCTGATGATGGGAACGAGGCATTTTAGTTAATTTTGTAAATAGCTTTGCATGCCAATTATGGTCGACCTGCAGTGGTGGCGCTTAGTCGACTCGGAGCTGTAGTGCCAAGTATTGTCCACATCTCTTACCAGGACACGATAGTGTCTCGGAGATTAGCTTCAGGTCGCTGGACAACCCGATTATCGACTTGCTGGACTTGTACAACGTGTTGATCTGTTCGAACTTCGGTTTGATCATCACTCAGGTCATCGCTCCTGCGGTATCATTTCCGAAGCAGCCAAATCAACCACGCGCAGCAAAGCAGGGACACAGCAAGGCCATAGCCAAGCCTAGCCGTAACTTGATACGATCCCCCCGAAAAATCATTCCCAGACCAGCTTCTGATCATCGACCATGATGGGCCTTTTCAGCCAGGCTGGATCCCATATCAAGAGGGCACGCGGTTTCTCCGTGGATGACAGGGCACCAGAAGATACAGAACCTGACGATACTTCAATACTGTCCGTCATTCTAACTTACTCTCATCCTCTTCAGTAGATCCATGCTCATCGCCGATGCTGATTCTTCCTCTAGAGACGAGAATGAGGGGTCTGTTATTCTCTCCCTGATATCCCAACTCAGGTACGTGCGTACCTCCAATCCACACTCCGGTCTCACACCCGAATACCAAGGGTTGGCATGGACCTGTCCAAAGTCACATTCCCTACGTTTGTACTCGAACCCCGGAGTATGCTCGAGCGTATCACGGATTTCATGTCTCACCCAGATCTCATATTCGGGTCAGTATACCCCTTACCTCTCCCAAACACATCGTGACCCCCTGCCCAGTGCCGAGAAATGTGACGACCCAGAAGAGCGATTTATTCGCATCCTCCAGTACTACCTAGCTGGTTGGCATATCAAGCCCAAGGGTGTAAAGAAACCGTAAGTCTTCACCCCTCTTTCACTGTCAAGCCCGTGTTCACGAGTTCAGATACAACCCCGTTCTTGGAGAGTTCTTCCGATGTAGGTATGACTACCAGAATGGTACGCAAGGGTTCTACGTCGCTGAGCAAGGTGCGTCCTTTGTGCACCAGATTGACGCGTGCTGGCGCTCACTAGTCCATGCTCAGTATCACACCACCCACCCGTTTCCGCCTTCTTCTACATATCCCCTGCAAACCGCATATGCATCGTCGGTGAGCTCAGACCAAAGTCTAAATTCCTCGGCAATAGCGTATCCACTACCATGGAAGGCGAGAACAGAATAACGCTCATGGGCGCACCAGACGATGGCGGTGCGTAGTCCTAAATGCACAGGCTTGTTGTTACTTACTATGCACCACAGGATACGTAGTAACAATGCCTAATATGTACGCTAGGGGTATCCTGTTTGGCAAGATGGTACTGGAGCTTGGCGACACGTGCGTAGTGAAGAACGAGAAAAACAAACTCTTCTGTGATCTGGAGTTCAAGACAAAGGTTCCTACGATGTTCGCTGCTGATTGTTGTCTAACACTGTTTCAGGGCTTCTTCTCTGGAACATACAATGCGATAGCCGGACGTGTACGCCGAGGAAATTCCGATACAGGCGAGGTGTCAGGGCGGTGGAGTCACGTCATGGAATTCAAAAGCATTAAGGTCCGCAGCTGAACTGCCTTCCCTTCACTGTAGCAGCTCCCTGATCTTGTTTCAGAGTGGAAGCAAACGCGTGCTGTTCGATGCCGGGAGAGACGGGCTAAGTATTGCACCGAAATACGTGCCGGACATAGAAGAACAGGAACCTTACGAATCACGCCGGTAACCATGTTTCACTTTTACTGATTGGAGTTGGGTTGATCATGGTTTGCACGCATAGCCTATGGAAAGACGTTACACAGGCTATTGAGGAGAAGAATATGGAGCGTGCTACGGAGGCCAAGAGCACAGTGGAAGACGCCCAACGCGAGCTGCGCCGCAGACGAGAGGAGAGCGGCGAGACATTTATCCCTCGCTACTTCGAGAGACGCGACGGACGGTGGGAGCCTAAACTCAAGTGATTGTTGCCTTGCGTGACTTGTGTGACCTCTACTGATACCCTCTCACAGTATTCCTCGAGATGATTCTCCTGAAGCTATAGACGCCGTCCAAACTTGGATATGGCCAACGGCAGGATAGGCGCGTTGACAGATATATACGTACATTTTTTCATGTTAGCACTTTCCTACTCTTGCTTTGCTTGTGCCTTCATCACCATCATATTCACTTATCCCACACAGTTGTAATATAATGCGCATCCGCTGGATTGTACCTGTAGCAAAAATGAAGGGTATGTATACGAACATGGATCCAATGAGAGTACTAGGTGTGATGTAGAAAATGAAGTGCGACGAAAACTATGACTGAAGAGTAAGCAAGGATATCAATTAGATCCAGATATCATCATCATCATCATATAAGCAAAAACCGAGATAGATCATGTGTTGAGAAAATGGTATTCTATGAGTACCAGCCGTTTTCGTCCGGCGTGACTGACACTGTACTTGGCGTCGGGGATGCGATTGACCGCGCGTACTGAGAAGAGTACGAAACTACAGACTGAGGACGATATGGTCCCATAGATCGTCTGGGCTGGGGGGTGGCGGGTATTCCGGAATCAAGATTTGCGTATTTCCGTGGTGCGTGCATAGAATCCCAAACAGATGTAGATGATTGGGGAGGGGTATCACTACGAGATGCGTATGAGCCATTCATCTGTGCAACCGGTGTTCTTGCCCTGTCCCCAGAAGTGGAGCTTGAACGCGAATCGGGACGAGGGGGAGACTCTATCTTCCCACTGGCAAATTTAGTGTACGAGGACGCGTTGGATAGGACAGGGGTAGCCTTGGCCTTGGTCAGGTCTCTCTCGAGCCGAGCGACTTGGGCCTCAAGGTTCGCAACTTGGTCGCGGAACTTGTGCTCTCGGTCCTGCAAGTTAGACAACAGTCAGAACGAAGCACGCGAGACTGTCATGGTCAATTCCCACCTTAACCAAGCGGTCCTCTGCTTCCTTTTCTTCCAGCTGAAGCTTGGCCAAAGAATAATCAGTGTCAAGTTGAGCATGAGCTTGCTCTGCCTGATCGAGCCTGGTGCGTGTCATCTCCAAATCACCCTCGTACTCTTTCGCCCGTTTCTCCCACTCAGAAGCACGTTGTTGTGCTTGAGTTAAGCTCTGTCTGGCTGCGTTTGCGGTGCGTTCAGCATTGGAAGCCTTGTGCTCCTGTTCCCTGGAATGCCTTTGAAGCGCTGCGTGCTCGCTTTCGAGGACGCGACTCTGTTCGCGAGCCCGTCGGAGATCCTTGAGTTCTTCATTGTCAGCCTGACTCATACGGGTGGTGAGCAGTTCTATTTGTTCTGCTGCGCGGTGGAGGTCATCCCAGTGGCTCTGTTGTGACGCCAGGCGCTCATGCTCTTTCTGGAGGGTATAAAGAGACTGCACAGCTAAGTCCTTCTCATGTGTCATAGACTTCACTGATGAGTCCAATTCCCCAATCTAAAGGTGCTATCAGACGAAGAAAAATATCATCACGCAGCAACTCACCTTCGAGTTGAGATTCGCTTGTTCGGCCAATGTTTCCTTGTTCGCCTTCTCTAGTTCACTGATGCGTTCCTGATTGGCTTGCGTAACAACATCCGAAGCTTGAAGGCGTGCGAGGCTTTGAGAAAGTGCTGCTTCTAGTTCGGAGTTCCGCGACTCCACTGCAGCCGTATCTGCGCTTTGGGTTCTGATAGTACTCTGTAGTTCTTCGACTTGAGAACGAAGCCTATCTCTCTCGGACTCAGCATCCTTGAGGCGATCAGCAAAGTTGTCTTTCTCAACCCGGACTTGACCGTGGGCTCCACGAGCCTTTGCCACATGCACCTGGAGTTCGGCATTGGTTGCCTTCAATTTACGAATCTCTTCCTGGTCTCTCTTCGATGCGTCTCTGGAGACTGCGAACTCAGCATGAGCGGTTTGGAGGACGCTGACGGCCGCATGTAACGTGTCAGGTAGTGCATTCAAGCGCTCAGCAAGGTCTTCACGGAGGGACTTGTGCATCGAGAGAAGCTCCTCGTTTTGGGTGGAGGAGGACAGATGAGTACTAGCCAGGGAGTTGATAGCAACGTCCAACCCGTGGATGGCCGATATGACTTCTTCGTTGCTCTGCGACGACACTTGAGTTTGCAGCTCTTGATTACTTGATTGTACAGCGCTCTTGAGATCATCAAGTTGAGCAGGGAGGCTGGCGACGACGGCATGGAGATCGGTGTGTTTCGAGGCAATTTCGTCGTTCTTTCTGACCATGAGCTGCTGGGCCTCACCCAGCGCATCCAGTTTGGGGGCCACATCATTGATGGAGTGGAGCAAGCCGGAGATGCCCTCAGTGACTTTGCCTGAAACCACTTCGACGTTGAACGCCTTGTCGCGTACCGCGAGACGTGAGTCCAAACGCTCCACCACTAGATCAGCCACTTGCTCCTTGATTTCATGTGCGTCGATGGGGGGAATGACGCGGCGAACTTCGGCGGTAATTTCGGTAATCAATGAGGCGGTATCCAGCGACAGCTTGGGCAGTAGAGGAACGATACTGTCAACGATCAGCCCAGCCGTCTCCCGTTTGTCAGCTGCGAGATCAATCAACTGTTCAATGTTTGGCTTGACGGCTTGGCTGAGCTGAGCAGTGAGAGCATTGTAGTCAACAGGATCAGGTCGCAGAGCCACAAATGTAGGTTTCAGAGCCTCCATGAGATCAGTAATGAAGGAAGTCCGTTCATATGGACCCCCGAAAGGACGAGACTGTTCCTCAACTTGTGACGATAGCTCGCCAATGGACCTAAGGATGACCTGCATGTTCTTCTTGTCCAGAGCATCGGTGCCGGATCCCGTAGGCCGAGTTTGTTCGAGGCGCTTGATGAGCTCCTGTAACTCGGTCCGAATCATGAGTAGACTCTCTGAATGACCTTGTTGCACTGCATCGCGGATGAGCTCAAGGTCCAGTTCGCCACGGGCATCCATTTGGCTGTCGTCGAGGCCACGAGCGGCAGATTCTTGCAACTGGGTCCGGAATAAAGCAACAACCTCCGTGATCTTGTCTTCTGTGGCATGGCTGATGGATGATCCACCTGTTGACGTGCTAGCCCGAGCGATCTCAGCGCGGAGGGTTTGGAACTTTTCGTTTAACAATGTCTCTATCTTGTCCTCTAAAGCTTGTGCCTCGAGACGCTTCGTGAGGTTGATCGCAGGGATAGAGACATTCGAAAGCTCCGAGTTGCGAGCACTATGCAACGCGGGCAACGAGGAGCGACGCTGGATACAGGGCGTGAAGATGTCAGGAGACCGTGATTGTTGTGGTTGAAATCCGGGGTCAGTGACAAGCCGCGATCGTGAACGACGTTGTGACATCGAGATAGCGGGCGCCGTAAGGTCATCAAGGGAAGGCCGTTGCGAATGCTCGAAAATCTCGCGGGAGCTCAGCCGGGAGCGCACAGTGCGGCGAGTTTTCTCATCACCCACCAGAGCTTTGAAGACGCCAGCAGGGACTGTATTGCTCGAAGTAGGATTCTTGAAGTCTAACGGGATAGGAGCGCGTCTCGCCCTGGTAGGTGCAATCGACGGGAACGTGCTTGCAATGTCAAGGGGGTTATCATCGTTCTGGGGTGATTCAACTTCGTCGCCAGCAATTGGCTGCCCGTATCTTGGTACTTCAATTTCCTGCACTCCATCCTCATCAGGCAAGGCGAGGGTGGAGAACCCAGAGAACGTTAGAGGTTGCAGGGGTCCACTACTTGTATTGACATCCTTTGATCCCGATGTCCACGGCGACGTAGGAGCAGAACGACGATGGCTACGCGGAGTCTCGCCCAATCCGGGGAATCTGAATGAGGCCATGTTCTCCTTGCCGCTGTCATCGCCGTCATAATCGTTTGATGAACTGGACCCACGGCGCTGCCTCTTCTCCCGTCCTTGTTGGTCACGTGCAACTAATGGTCTAACAGGTGGTATTGGCAAGGGTCGCGAAGGCTCAGAAATGGGGAAGGACAGTTGAGGCACCCCAGGTGGCGGACGGAAGGTGAATCCTGTGGGCTTGAACTCCTGTGCGGCTGCATTAAGTGGCTTTCCGAACGACGGAAGACGTGAATGGACAAGGACGGGAACCTCCTGCGGCGATCCTGCCCCGAGGGACCACGAACCAGACTGCCTGACTGCACCAAAAACGAAAGGCTTCGCGTGGGGATTGAGTGCCCCAGAAGAAGAGGTATGGAGATGGTGGACAGATGTTGGCGCTTCGTTGAAGTTGAGATGTTCGGAGGTATTGCGCGAGTGTGCGAGTGCGGGATCATGCACTGAGTACTGTCCTGACGCACCACGGGAGTGGGGGAGAGGAGGTAGAGGCCGTCTGCCAGCTGTAGAAGCCGACAGTGGTCTAACCGGAAAGTCTGCCAGATCCACACCGAGGAATGGATTATGTAGTTCTCCTCGGTGCTCTTCCTCGCTTGGATTCGAGACAACATCATAGTCACCCCGCAACGACACGCCGAAGCCACCACCTGGAGGAATAGGAAACTTGGGTAGACGCCTTGGTATCTCGACTTCATGTTTCATTTGACGCAAGATACGGCGTTGCACTCGATTTTGGCGAGCACGCTCTTCGTCTGAGGGATTAGACCATTCGCCGATACTTTCCTTCAAGTTCATCAGGACTAGTACGCGAACAGTGCAGAAATTCATTGCATACCTCGTCTGATTGTTCTCTATCTGGGTACATGTCCTCCGATCCCGTCCACTCTTCAACCGCCTCTTCGTCGAGGTCATCAATGCCTGGGTTGCCAACCGGACTCCGGATGGGTATCATATTAACCTCCGAAATAGCGCCCTCCGTGACGCCACCGACTGACTGCAATGATAGCGCAGCCGACAGCCTTGACACGTGCCTTGAATGCAGCCTGCTCAGCTCAACTGCTGTCGTCATATCTCCACCTGCGTCTTGACTGTCAGTCCGGGTAAGGCCCTCAACTTCAATCATTGCCTTGTGATCTATGTCAACGAGTCCCTCCTGAGGTTCTTCCTCCTCCGGTATGTCGAGGCCAAACCCGCGTATGAAATCAGGACGACTGCTGCCACGAGAGATACCGAGAGGAACAAGGGATGGAACAGAAACTGGAACACGGCCTTGTGGAGCATGAATACCTTCGATAGAAGCATGTATCGGCTCGGTCTGGATGTCGGTTTCAATGCTGTCGGAGCCGAGAACTGCGCTCGGGCCAAAAGGATTGAAGGCTGCGGTTGGAGTGTAAAAGGGTTCGTGGGATACAGGAGGGTGTGCAAGGGACAGACTATGACCGTGCCTATTTTGGAATCGAGGAGGAAAATGATGCGGAGAGGGAGACAAGTTAAATGGTGGTTGAGGCGAATTTGACAGAGAATTTGATGAAGATGCAGCCTGGGACTGCTGCAATTTATTCAACTTGAAATGCAGCAGAGACGGGTCAGCCGGAGATGATATCTTGAACACGTGGAAACACGGCGTGAGGAAGGTGACATGAATTCAGGGAACACACATACCGATGCAGCACGGGCATGAGGGGCATGGATCGGAAGGGTGCCTCCTGAGCCTCTCTCTACACCCAACTGCTCAAGCTTCTCTTCAATGACTTTCTGCTTTATAGCATCCCATGCAATCTGTGAAGGAGTTACTACACTGTATAGAAGTAACTGAGAGGCTCTCCCACCTTGCCAGGGAGGAACACATCCACCGTATCAGGTACGTTCTGCCGCCATGAATCCGGGGGATAGGGCTCAGCTGAGTAGATTTCAGGCGGTACAACCATCGGTTCTTCCGAGTTCGCTAAAGGTACTGGTGTTCGGGCCCATGGTGGACGCGTCGGGGTTTCTCCAACATCATCTGAGATTGTCTCGACAGGTATGTTTACGACTACCTTCTTGCCCTTCGGGGCTGGAGTGGATGTAACCTGTGGAGGGGGCAAGGGACTATGCTTGCGCCCTGGTCCGCCAAGAGGTGCCTTTGGTGGACCACCTATGCTAACGCTTGGAGCTCTTCTGCTCCGAGGAATGAAAGGTTGTCCAAATGGCGGGACAATTTGAGGCGGGAAAGCAGAACCCAATGGAGTCATAGGAATGGCATTTGGTGGTGGGTAACCTGGAAAATGCGCTATGCTTGCATGGCCTTTGTGCTGGATGTAAGTGGGACGACCGGGAGCGGGAGGTGGTTGATGAGGAAAAAACGACTGCATAGGTGTCTGAAGAGGAGGACCATTCATAAAGTAGGGTGCAGGATGAAAACTTTGCTGGAGGGTTGTAGGAAGACCCGGGGAAAACATGGGTTGTCTGCCATCGAAGGGCTGCTGCATGGTGAGCATTGGGGGTATGGCGAGCCTAGGCAGCGCTTGACGCCCTTGCGAATCCATTACGCAGAAATTATGTGTCTGAGCAATTTGGCGCTGATAGAACAAGTAGGTCGCGAGACTGAGCTATGCAACTTCCACAATTCCAAATATTCCTCTGGGTATCTGAAATCCAAAGCATGCGCAGGAGACGCGCACAACTGCCGTCGACGCTGGACACGGTGTCTGACAGTCGTGAGGACAAGAACGATCAAATAACTCAAACACAACAATTTCGAATTTCGCGTCCATTATACAAGCCACGTGCACATTTCACAAACACGGCCAAGAAATACAAAACAGAACGCGGTACAAGATATCAGCTCCTCAGTCATCCTCAAACATAGACACGTCCTCCGCCTCTGAACCAGACTCTACCTCAACATATTTCTTGCTCTTTCCTCGTGCTGCTCGTTTCGGCGCCCCAGCCCGTGGAGGTGGTATGTCCGAGTCGCTCTTAATGCTAATCTCGTCATCGCTGTCCTTCTTGGACACAGTTTTCTTAGCAGGAGCCGGTTTGCTACTCGAGGGTTTTCGAGCGACAGCCTTTTTGGGCTCTGGTATCTTGCCAAAGAAGTCCGTCACCGGAGCCTGAGCGATCTTCTTCTTCTTTACCGCAGGCTTGACGTAGTCTTCCTCGCTATCCTCCATTTCGAGACTAAAGACGTCGTTGTGAGCTAGTTTCTTTCGCCTACAAAACAAGTTACCTCTTCCGTTTGGGAGGGCCCTCCTTGGCTTTGACTTTACCCTTGCCTTTCGCTTGTGCAGCTGGGACCATTTCTATATCTGAATCAGAGTCTGCCTTCACAGCTATCGCCTTCTTAGGTGGTGCTTCGTCCGAATCCGACTCTTCCTTTGCAACTTTCTTGGTTGGAGCTTTCTTTGCTGCGGGAGCCACCTTCGGGGGCTTTTCATCATCACTCTCGACCTTGGAGGGACCAGCGACTGCGAGTTTGGGCTTTGGCTTTGGCTTAGACTCAGCTGCTTTCTTCTTCGGCGCGGTCTTTGATGGCTTGAATTCGTCCTCTGAATCGTCAGAACCATAACCCTTCTTCCGCCCGAGACCAGATAGCGACTTGCGAGTCTCAAGAGTTGCTTGCTTCTTCTTGATCTTCTTGCCATTGGCGTCGAGTAAGGACTTGCTTTCATACTCTTGACATGATTTCTAACACGGAACGCTCAACACCGTGGCTGTTCCCAACGAAAAGACGGACTCACTTCCCACTCCTTCAGGAAGGCATCTAGGTCCTCATTCCAGAGCGATATGGGAGTGCGCTCGAGAAGTGCCAGAAGTTCAGCATCCTTGTCTGCCGCTTGTTGCAGAAGTTTGTCGATCTGGAGAACACTCGGAATCGAGCCGCAGCGGAGTCATTGAGATACATACCTTCTCCTTCGTCAAGCTCCAGATGGGCATGCCAAGCAAGTAGTCGTAGTCAGTCGCTCCAGCATCTTGTTCGACCTCTTCTGCCTCGGCATCTTCACCTTCGGGCTGGACAACATCTTCCGTCTCACCAGCAGCCTTCGCCTTTGCCACTTTAGGGAATGGTCGGAACTTGAGCCTGCGCAGCTCAGCCATGAGATCGATCTTCTTCCGGTTCGACACAACGAGTTCTTTGTCCACAATCATCTTCACGAATCGTGCCTGGTTCGAGAGGCGCTCAAATTGCGTTTGCAGCTCATTGGCGAGGAAGTCCTGCACAACCAAAGAAAATCAGTCTTCCACCCTCGGATTCCAAATGAGTCATTTGCCTTTCGCTTCTGATAGTACGCAAGCCTTTGCGGGTAGAACTCTTCGATAATCTCCTCAGGGGACGCGTACTTCTGGATCTTGCACTCGAAATTGAAGCACATCATGTTACTCGTATTGATCTTCGACGTCAGCTTGAAGAACTCGGTGAGACCCTGTTCCTCAGCCTTTTCGAGGTCTTTCGCAGCCATAGTAATCACAAAGTGGACGTTCACATTATCGTGATGTTCCTTGTAGTCCTGTAGACTCGTACTTTAATGGATGAACAAGAGATGCCTGAATACCTATTTACCTTGATAACGCCTTCACCCTTCTCGCCAATCATGGCTTCGAGCTCAGCCTTGTAGGTCTGAGTCCACTTGTGAATAGGGAGCTCCGTAATCTCAACGGTAGTGTCATTGATCTTGCGAGCGACACCAGTTACGTCGTACTTGTGGTCACCAACTTTCTTGATTATGCCTTTGAAGCCACGCCACCAAGGCAACATCGGGACCATCTCTTCGCCGGCCATCAAGCGGCGCAAGTTATCCACGATGTCAGCAGGGTTGTAGCAGGGGATTGTCGTGCTCCAACCTAATAGGATTATAAGGTTACGGAAAAATACTTTGCTAGTTCGCTCACCAGTTCCAATGCCCTCAGCGCCGTTCACGAGCACGAGCGGAATAACAGGCATGTAATACTCAGGTTCAATCCAGTCGTTATCTTCCTTCAAGTACGACAAAAGGGGAGCATCCGCTGGATGGAAGACAGCGCGGCTGAACGGCGACAGCTCGGTGAAGATATAACGAGCCGAGGCGTGGTCTTTACCACCCTGGTCACGCGTACCATACTGACCATTGGGCAGGAGTAGGTTCAAGTTATTGCTTCCAACATAGTCCTGGGCCAAGTTCACAATAGTCATAGTCAAACTCGCTTCACCGTGATGGTATGCGGCGACCTCGGAGATATAACCTACGAGTTGAGCAACCTGCACTAACAGTTTAGTAGGCAATGCGTATTAAAACAGTCTACATACCTTGATTTCCTTCTTCAGTTTACGTTTGAAGCAACCCCAGATGACCTTCCGCTGACCAGGCTTCAGGCCATCCACTACTGAGGGTATAGAGCGAACATTATCTGCCATGGAGAAGAGAATTAACTCCCTGTTGATGAAATCTGAGTAGGGAATTTCGTCCATATTATGGTCGAGATACGTTCCAGGCTGAAAGGCAGCGATGAGTATTTGGTGATTTATTTTCTTTGATGCCTGTTCACCTTGAACTGGCGGAGCCATTCCTTTCGTTCGTCAGCTTTCTTCTTACTGAACGCAAGCTCGATCAGCTCCCTATCGCCATCTTGTGTCGTCGCAAAAGGAATCATGTGCTTAGCCATGTTGCTGAAGTAGTAGCGGGCATCGGAATCCTTGCTTGTTCCAAGACCCTAGATCCTGCGTAAGAAAGGTGGGGGTAGCTGAATAGGCAGAAGAGACCTTGTAGTACTTTGAGTCCCACTTGTGAGCATTAGGGGTATCCTCCAGCCACTGTTCATACTCTGGAATAGTGAAGAAATCAATCCTTTGTTTCCCTTTCGTCACCTTCTCGCTCATGAGTAAGAAGTAAACATTCCAAATGAAGGTTGCGCGCACCCTTACGATAGGTGTGACGAACTCCACCAGGAAGTTCGGCAACTTCAACAACGACGGATAGAAATGATCCAAGAAATTAATAAGCAGACCCTTGATATGAGATCCATCATGATCCTGCGCAAAAGCGTTAGCTTGCTCATTCATACCAACATTCAAAACAAGTGTTGACCTGATCCGTCATGATCATCAAGCGTCCATAACGCAGACTGGTGACACTGCTGTACTCCTTGTTGTGTTGGAGGCCCATAATCTTCTTGATGTTCTGGATTTCCTCGTTCTTCATGATCTGGTCATGCTTTGCCTCCCGAACATTGAGCAACTTTCCACGCAGCGGGAAGACACCAAAATTGTCGCGGCCAACAACACCCAGTCCGGCCACAGCCAAAGCCTTTGCAGAGTCACCCTCGGTTAAGATTAAAGTACACCTTTCAGCGTTTCTCGTGCCCGCGTTGTTTGCGTCAGCGAGTTTGGTCATTCCAGTCAACCTGAGAAATATGATCAGGTCAAAATTCATTACACCAATATCCATCTCACCTGTTGCGCTTGCTTCCATCAGTTTTCTTGATCTGCTGGTCAGCCTTGAACATTGCCCAATTTAAAACGTGATCAATGATTGACGATTTTTGGACTGAACAACAATGAGATCTTATAATTTGCAACTCCCAAGATACGTACCTTTCTTCATGAACTCCTCGGACAGCACGGGCTTCGTACCAAACTTGGAGGCGGTCAAAGTCAGCGTCTCTTTAGTCTGACTGTCGAACGTCGGGTTCTCGATTAGAGCATTGACAAAAATCCACATGTGGTTCTTGATCTGCGCAGGCTTCACCGCTGCGCCCTTGTTTCTCTTCCCAATGGCAGCGATGATGTTCTTCGCAAGTTGGTCGGCTATGTGATTGACATGCGTACCGCCCTTCGTGGTGGCGATGGAGTTGGCGAAGGAAACTTGTTGGAATGTACCGTCTGACACAGCAAATGCTACCTCCCACCGCGAGCCAATCTGCTCATATATCATGGTCGGCTTCACTTGAGCCGCCCCTCCTGATGCCTCCGATGCCCCTGCCGCAGCAGAGTTGAGGTACAAATCAATGTACTGCTTGAAGTTCTTGATTTTCAAACGCTCGTCATTGAGGAAAACCTTCACATCCTTGACTGTGCCCGCGAGATCGTACACGCGCCGCTTTAGTAAAGACAAGGTGTCCTCGTCGATGACTTGCATTCCAAAGCGCTTCAAGTCTGGCTTGAAGGTGACCTTCGTGTACTCCTCGCCCTTTCCATTCTTTGTAATCTTCGCAGCGCCGACCTTCGCCATGTTATTTGTCCATGTCTGCTTGTACTTCTGGCCGGAGTTTTTGTCTGCGGTGTCGATGGTGAATTCATGGGAGTAGATGTTGGCAAGCTTGGCACCGTAACCATTGCGGCCACCGGTAAGTTTCTTCTCATCGTCGTCATAGTTCGAAGAAGAGAGCAAGTGACCGAAAATGAGTTCGGGGATGTAGATTTTCTCTCGCGAGTGCACCTCTATGGGAATGCCCCGACCGTTGTTGTGAACAGAAATGATACCTTGCTCGACGTCGATGTTCACTTTGATGGTATCCATGCTAAGGTCGTTGATCTGTCTGTTGATTAGCAATTCAAGTCGTAGACGAGGGCCGTACATCACACCTTATTATCTGCAGCGTTGACAAGAATTTCGTCCACAATCTTGAAGAAACCCGGGACATATTTGACCTCTCTATGAACCATGCGCTTATTTTCCGCGTCATACGTCCACATTGGCTGCGTGATTGTCTCGACACTGCCTATGTAGGAATCGGGACGTTTCAGAATATGCTCTAGTTGAGACAACTGCCAAGTTTCAATTGTAAGTAATAGTTGGCTAGGCTTCGCGCATACGTACTTTGGTGTAAGTTTCCGACGCTGTCTTGTTCTTCTTTGGCGGAGCTGGTTCCTTCGGTCTGTTTGGGCCTGTACTCTCGTCACCCGATTCAACTTCATCGACGCCCATTACGCTGCTGTCTGCATTGTCGTCCTTATCCACGAGGATCTTCTTCTTGGGTGGAAGCTTTGGTTTTGCAGGAGGTTTCAAGGGTTTCGCCACGATAGCTTTCTTCGCTGGTGCCTTCGTCTACGAATTGGCACTGAATGGCGCGGTACGATTTGATGGAGACTAAGTACTCACTGTCTTCTTGATGGGAGGAGCATAGTCATCGCTCTCTGTACCTGAGACGTTTTCGATGTCAAAATGCTCCCCTTCTGAAGAGCTCATTAGTTCGTTGAAATGTTGGAAGAAGAACCAGTACAAACGCGGTCGCGCCTGTCGCGTTACGGTAAGCACGTGACCACCAAGAAGTTACCGCGTTCCTGGCCCCGCTTCCGGCTCAACTTACATTGCGATCCTTGTGTCTGGGATACCTACCGCACGGCGCTAGCAGACTCCAGACTTTCTCAGTAAGATGCAGCCAGCACCAGCCAGCGCCCTTAGCACTCTCGCTGACCCTCCTACCCGAATGGTCGATGGTGCAGTCATGGATTACTTCCTGATCGAAGCTGTGAACGCCCTTCGTGTCTCATCAGCGGTTGCTGCTGCTAGGGCAAAAAAGATCGAGCGCGATATGGCTGAATCTGGGTTGCTTCCACCACCACCACCACCCGCAAAACAGCAGAATCCGAGAGACAGCACCAGTAGCATGACAGGTAAGATAATGGGGTCGGTGGACGAGGAAGAGGGCATCAGGTCAAGGCTAGAAGCTATCGGCATGCATGTTGGGGGTAATTTCGCAGAGAGGTACGCTGCGTTATTTGCGTTGGTAATCCTCAACATTTAATTGCCTCCAAGGCTTTGCAGCGATCGCTCACTATTCAGTGACTCTCTGGATGCTATCAAGTTTGTTTGCAAGGAGCTTTGGGTCTCTTGTTGGGATAAGCAAGTCGACAACTTGCGCACAAATCACAGAGTGAGCAACCCTTCCACACCTTCATCTATTTAGCACTGAAATTCTCGAAGGGGGTGTATGTTCTCCAAGATAACGCCTTTAAGCCAATCGCTCGGATATCCTCGTGGGAGGGTCGACAAGAAACCCTCAAGCGAGCGAAGCTGGTGTGTCAATAGCTTCTGTTTAACATATTTCTAAAACCTTTGACATGATCCAAGTATGTCGCACTCCCCGCTGGGATCATTCGAGGTGCTTTGTCTCGAATAGGCTTTCACGGAACGGTGGTCCCTGAAATCACTAGTCTACCACAATGTAAGCTATCCTTCGAGAAGATCATCCTGTGTGGTGCTGAGCTTTCCATCGTTGAATAGGCACATTTCAAATTAAGCTACCAAAAAACACATGAAGTCGTAACTATCATCAAAGTCTGTCAGAGTCATTTGGGTGATCTTCTATGCTCGGTGTTGAGAAGAGCTCCAATACAGGGGGATAATGCGCTATTTAGATGAGAGCAGGACAGGACAGGACCCACTGATGACGGCAAGTAGTTTCTATCTGTTGCCTTGGTCACAGAGGCATGACCCATAGTCTCCCGTAGACAGGGAAGACTGTCGTTCCTTCTGCTGTATTTGACATGTCCATATGGCTAAGGCGTAAATAAAATCAAACCGAGGAATTGCTAGCCCATCGACTCGTGGAAATAAGCCCCTTTCAAACGTACCCACTTGGAACCCGCAGCCTTCAGGATAAATCCCTGGCGTCCTTGTAGAGAATAACTTGCTGGCGTGCTATACCTCACGAGGCTTCATTCTCAGCAGCTCGCCAGTGAGGGGAAGAGCTGTTATTCTGCTATCCATACTACGAGCCCCTCAGGTTGCAGCAAGGGACATGAAGAATTGTAATGGCGCCACGAAAGTTTTACCCTTGTGCTCATAACATGCCACTCAGACAGTGAAATAACCGACCACACTTTTTCTCGTCCTGTGAACCAGCCTGGCAACGAAAATGGCCTGCAGTTATGCTGGCACCTTCGAACGCTTCAGATACAACCTCATCCAGATAATGTGATGGGGATGCGACTCGGAGGAGGTCAGATGATGCAAGGAACGACTTGTGGCAGGAACTGAGGGCATTGCGAGATAAGCATCCGAGGGAAGTAGCCTACACAGGAAACATGAGGTAACAATAGCAATGATAAAATACCTTTCATGATCATGGTTGATTCCATCCAATGTTGCTCTCCGTCGCATACCAAAACTTGGGATATATAATTGATACTGAAGAGGCCTATGTCCTCTATGTGGTATGCAAAGGTAGCACACCACATTCCAAAGCATAGATATTATAAGCGTGTTCACGTCTGGGCCTGGTAGGCCTTTGAATGACGGGTAGGTGCGACATGGTCAACTTACGTCCATAGTCACCCCGGTAAACAACGAGCACAATTAAACGAGCTGAGGGCCTCAGGAATACAAACATTGCGTCCTCTTTAGAATGCGCATATGTTCAAATGCTTGGTTAAGTCATCGATGCATCTGTGACATAACGTAGGGCGCGTGGGCCAATGTAAACGTCGGTGGTTCATGCGTCCACAGTATGAGAGAGGGGACGGCCCCGGGATCGTTCCAGTCGATGACTTCGTCAGTACTATAGTAGGGTACTGTTGTTCATTAGTATTTAAACTGAACGACAGCGGTAGAGCAGAATTTGAAGGACGGAGAGGAGCGCTGAAATCCTAGGCAATGAGGGAGAAGCCATTGAACGAGATTGAACTTTAGTCGATCAACGGAAGGCGCTGCCGTGATATCGGGCCGGCGTAAGGTGGGAAAAGCTGAGAATCTATGTAATACCTTGGTTATACTTACAACTTTTATTTTGCAGCCAAGATGGCCTCCTTACAGATTGCAGAGGAAATACGTGCAATATTTCCTGGGACAGAAGAATTCATCGTGCAGTATCTTTCGGGCTATCTGGTTGATGATGCTGGTGAAGAAGAAGACGTTCTTCAGGTGGCTAATGATATCCTGGATTCATTGGGTATGAATCGTCCAGACGACGTCAAGAGGCTCATGGCTCGCCTACGGGATCTCCTCGCCGAGCAACTGAGTGCACGAGCGAAAAATAGCGGCCGACCAAAGCTGATGAAACTTGACAAAGTGATGGACATGAGCAAGGTCGGTGCTATGTCTAACACCATCGCACTCGGTGAGGGCGTCGACCTTGAGAGCATCAACAAGGGAAAGTGAGCCTGTGTCTTTGTGTCCATATGTCTGCCCCGAGCTCAGTGATGCTCGTACGCAGAGCATCCAGGGTAGATGTGAAAAAACTTGAGAAACAAGAAGCCAAGCTTAAGGTGGGCAGAGACAGGTTTCCGTGTGAGATTGAACAAAGATATAACTTGTTGTTTTCAGGCTAAGATTGAGAAACGTTCTCGTCGCGATCTCTATGAAGGATCTAAACTACTCGACCAGCACCGCAAGCAGGTCGGTTGTACGCCTTTTACCTCTGCTCACATGTTGATCGTATGTCGTGCAGCAAAATTATGAGGAGATGTTCATGAAGGTTCTCTCAATTCACTGATCCTTCTTCTTGGTTCTTTAACTTCTTTCAGATCAACCCCCTGGAAGCAGCAAACGCTGCGAAAAACAAGAGCAAGGACATACATCTGCCCTCGATTGACGTCAATTTTGGTTCCAATCGTATATTGTCCGTCTCATATTTGGTTCCTCTGATACTGGGTCTGATATATTTCCTTAGATCAGGAGCGAGTCTTACGTTGGCATATGGTCGTCGGTACGGACTCATAGGACGTAATGGTGCGCTTTGTGATATATCACTGTCTGGCACAACTCTACGACTTCATTAGGTGTCGGAAAGTCCACCCTACTGAAGCATATTGCCATGCGAGAAGTTCCAATTCCTGCGCATATCACAATATTGTTCGTGGAACAAGAGGTGAGTCGATTAGTTGTACATATAACATTTGAGATGAAATTGCTTCAGATTGTCGGGGATGACACCTCTGCTCTCGATTCCGTGCTCAAAGCTGATGTATGGAGAGACCACCTGTTGAAAGAGGAAGCTTCTTTAAATGCTGCTCTGGCTGAGCTGGAAAAGGAAGGTGACGATAAACGATTCGAGGACGCTAGGGAAGAAGCATCATCGAGATTAGCGGAGGTGCACGCTCGATTAAGTGATATGGAAGCCGAGAGTGGTCCTTCGAGGGCAGCTACTCTTCTCGCTGGTAAATCGTTTTGTTGACGTGAAAGAACACGGTTAACATGAGTGTTTAGGCCTGGGTTTCAGCGAGGCAGACCAGTGGAAGCCTACAAGGACGTTTAGTGGAGGTTGGAGGTAAGCTACAATGAGATCGGGTCGGACAATGCCTAATATATTGGATTTAGAATGCGACTCGCGCTAGCACGTGCGCTTTTTGTGAAGGTGCGTTGTCATGTGCAAATTGTTCCAGACCGAAATTTGAAGTACCCTTGAATTAGCCTGCTCTTCTTTTGCTCGATGAACCTTCGAATCATATTGATTTAAATGCACTGGCTTGGTTAGAAGATTACCTGCAAACATGGCCCGGGACACTGCTTGTTGTGTTAGTCGAGTGTATTGGTTGTTATCATTATGCTGACATGTTTTTATAGATCTCACGATCGTGCATTCTTGTGAGTATTTCACAATATTGGTTTACTTCATTAAATGCAATTATTCGCAGAGATGCCGTTGCAACAGATATTGTACATCAACACTCCGGTAGACTAGACTATTATAAGGGGTTCGTTCAGCGAATCATGCCCAGGCGTATGGGATCCATAACTCGATTTACAGGAACTTCACCCAGTTCTATTCAACGAAATCCGAACGCGACCGCAACATGCGGAAAGAATACGAAACGCAAATGGATTACCGGAAGCACCTGCAAGCTTTCATCGACAAGTGGAGGTACAATGCAGCCAGAGGTCGGAATATGAAAACAGTGGTCACCATGATGATTCTAACAGTCTTTTTTCCGTAGCTTCGCAGGCGCAGATGAGAATTAAAGTATTGGAAAAGGTGGGCCCATTACCTGACGTTGCAATCCTAGACTGATCATTTTATAGCTCCCTGAGTTGGAGCCTCCAGAGGAAGAAGAGGGTGAAACTTTCAAGTGCGTGAATTCGTGTTCCTTCACCGATGCTGTGTGTTCATATCTTTGCTACCAGATTCCCCGAGGCAGAGAAGATATCTCCACCATTGCTTCAGTTGTCCGAGGTCACCTTCGGCTATAATCCTGAAAACCTTCTCCTCAAGGGAATCAATATCGACGTGGGGTTGGATTCCCGGATAGCTATTGTCGGCGCAAACGGAGCTGGCAAATCAACGCTGTGAGTGGTACTTATTTACTTTGAAGACCATGATATAATTGATCGGCTATGTAGTATCAAACTTCTTACTGCGGAGCTCAGACCCTTGAGTGGCGACTTGAATCGGAATGGTCGTCTGCGGATGTGGGTTGCAACTGCGTTCTTATTATTACCTACTCACTTGCTTCCCAGAGGATATTTTTCACAGCATCATGTTGACACACTCAATCCCGCCATGTCTCCTGTACAGTTTCTAGCGTCGAAATATCCTGGAAAGACAGAACAAGAATATCGAGGCCACCTAGGAAACTTCCAGATTAGTGGGATGACGGGGTGTGCAAATTTATCTTGGTTCGCGCGCGGCATGTCTCAATAAAAACAACAGGCTCCAGCTTATTGGCACACTTTCTGGCGGTCAGAAATCTCGTGTCGCATTTGCCGCTCTATCATTGCAAAACCCTCATATATTGTTGTTGGATGAGGCGAGTGCATAGTTCACGTCATGAATGTTCCTGATGGATTTCAATCAGCCAACTAACCACCTGGATATCGAGGTATAACACAAACCGCTCTTTATTTCCTTCTTCTGACTGTTGAAAAGGGTCTGGATGCGCTGATGACAGCTCTGAAATCCTGGAATGGTGGAGTGATTGTTATCTCTCACGACGAGCGATTCATCACCACAGTTGCTCAGGAGGTAAGCTTACCCAACTTGATGTCTAGTGGCTGTAGTCTCAAGTATGGATAGTTATGGGTGTGCGCTGATGGTGCAGTGGCCAAGTTCAAGGGTGATGTACAAGCATACAAGGTTTGCACTATATTGTGTCGGCTGATGCCATGTACTAATACTGCGATCGCAGAGCATCATCGTGAGCAACATCAAAGCACGACCATGATTGTAGTTTGGGTATGTAACATGGGACACGTACCATCACTCAATCGATCTGGTATGTTAAGAGAGGAGTAAAGTGAACTACATAGTACTGTAGTCCATATTCAGTCCAAGGTCAATGTAAGAGGTTCATCGCCTGGAGAACACGGCGGTCTATATCTACTAGTATGCCAGGCAAATTGACCATGGGGTCTAGCACGACTGTACCCCTGCCAACTAACGAGGGACACGAGTGAGCAGGCTGCACACTGTGAGTCTGTGGGTTTCTGTGGAGTCTGTCGCTGCACAAGAACACGAACATCAGGAAATCGGGCTGAGCTTGTTTTTCATAGATGTATT